>CM038679.1:100883094-101128858 GCA_021605205.1 Aegilops longissima | reverse complement strand
GTCTAGGCGGATGGTAACGAGAGACAAGGGACACGATGTTTTTACCCAGTTGGGCCCTCTCGATGGAGGTAATACCCTACTCACTTGATTAATATTGGCGATATGGGTAGTACAAGTAGATCTACCACGAGATCGGAGAGGCTAAACCCTAAACTAGCCTATGGTATGATTGTTGTTAAGTCTATCGATTAGCTTTGGCCTCGGTTTATATAATGCACGGAGGCCTAGGATAACAAAGTCCTAACCGAATATGCCGGTGGGGAGGAGTCCTTGTCTTGATCGCCAAGTCTTGTGGAATCTTCCTTATATCAAAGCGGCAATGTCGGGCCAGCTCATGAGTATCTGGACATGGGGATCCTCGGCCCAATCAAGCGATCGGGGAGGCGGCGTGGTGAGTACCCCTAGTCCGGGACACCGCCCGATAGCCCCTGAACCGGTCTTCAAGTTGGGGGCGGCTCCTCGATTCTTCGAACTGTTCTTCATCTTGATCGTCCGTCTTGAAAACTGGTTCAACAAATCTTCTCATCTTGATCTTGAGGATCGCCTAAGTGCATCTGAAGAGTTTACATGTTGGGTATCGAGGCCTTTAAGTTCTGGCCTTTATCCATGCCTTGTTATTTTTATGCCACGCCTTGGGTTTGAAGTTATTCAGGGAGGCGGTGTCCTCTTAACGTCCGAGCTCTAACTTGCGGACTGCATTAAAGTATCTTTGCGGCGAGCACCAATGCGGGCCCTTCCTAGCTCTATCGCGGACTATGTATCCGAGCTCCAGCGCTGGACCAGTATCAGAGCTCCAACGCCGGACTATGTATCGAGCTCAGCGCCGGACTGTATCCAAGGTGTAATAAATCACCTTGGTTCAAAGAAGTTTGAAGGAGTTTAGCCGAGCTTCTGCTGGAAATGCCCTCTATGGAGCCAGACCACTAGCGTCAGAGCTTTATCTTGAATGCTTCGAGTGGTGCACCACAGAATGTGGGCCGATTTTGTCAATATTTTTGATTGGTGCAATTTATTCTCTGCCGAGATACATAGCCGATAGCCCACAAGGTGTGTATCGGTCTAAAACCGAGATGCACGTGAAGGATGACATAAGACGGCTGATCGGTATGCCACTGAGACTCGGGTTGATTTGCAAAATCGGCACGAGGATCAAATCTAACTTCAGCGAGAATACTTGGACACAAAAAGCGGGTGCTCGATCCTCGAGACTTCGGGTTGGGTGCGGCCGACCATCCACGAGGATCAAAATCTCCTCGGAAGCGTATTGCGCTTAAAATTTTACGCATAGAACGGCAATGCGGTAGCCCCGAGACACTGGTCGGTGGCAACACCGAGATCGAGGATTGATGTGCCTTTAATATTTGTAAATAATAAGCCCGAAGGCCAGGTAGCCCCGAGCCTTAATGTGAGCACGGGTGGCGAATCAATCGATATCAATCACAAATTATGTAATGACTCAATGTATCCAAGTACTTTATGTCATTAATGCTCGGATCCGCATTGTACAAAACTTTGTTGACCGACCATCGGCTTCAACCTCCTCGGCCCGATGGCCAGGAGTGTTTATCCTACTTTATAAAGCCTTCATTGGGGCAAGATTTACGACAAACAAGGCAATCGGCCATACGGTTTTATAAACAAAGGTGCAGTGAAGATATGTTATATTACTATTTAACGGAAGAAATGTCTTCAAAGAAAATAGTCCTGCTATCGGTTCCTTTCTTTGGGTTGTCATGCTAAGCATGATCATGAAACATCTGCTCAAATGTAAGAGCAAAATATTAAGATTTAGTTTGGGAGGCGATTACTAGCCCCGGTAGTGTTGGCGACAGTCGAGGTCAAGCAGGCTTACTCCGCCAATGTTATGAATGGCCCATCATTTAATATAGTCATCGGATGTTGACCAGTTTACACCTATTGTGACGATCAGTTTTGGCTTTCTCCTTTGAGGTCTTTGGACCATGCGAGGCTGGAAGCACAATCACGGTGGTTCTCCTTTGCACACCTAGCCGAACAAAGCGGAACATAGGAGGCAAGCGCGGGAGCCGGCAACCCAACTATTGACCGGAGACACAATTGAGGCGATGCATATATAGCAATATCAAGAGAATGTTTTGCGAATCTCTAAAGGTGTCCGGCGTTGCACTGCGAGACTTGTCTGAAAACACAAATAGTTTATAAATGCCAAAAGCTTGAAAACCAATAGCGTCGGTAAACACATGGCGTCAGAACAAGATCAAGTGTTGATTGCCAATCCAAAATTGGACTTTAGAAAAAAAAAAGTGCTTCGCCGTGCTTTAACATGACACATCCTATCTCAAGACTTCAAGCGGGTCAGCCTCGACCCAGGTCTCCCCATCCGAAGCGGAGTACTTCTCATTAGGCCGGTTTAGAAAACTAAACTCTTGCGGTTTTGAGAGAAATTAGGCTCCCGGCTAGTGACGCTTTTCGTGTCGAGAAAAGGAGTGATAAATAATAATAAAAACTCTGCAGCGACTAAGAAGAAAAACACTTATTATAAAGCGGCTCAAATAAACATAAGAGCCCCCAAGTGACTTGGGTAAAGAATGATTGTATATACGAAGTACTTATATCATATCTATGTTCAGCAGAACTTTAAGCAGCGTCTTAACCGACCGTGGCTTCTCCTCTTGGTCAGGACGAAAAGTGTTATGTACTCCATCATCGAGAATATCGGCGGTGTTTCCAATAACCGAGCAATCAGGTCATAAGGCTGTAATAGACAAAAGCGCTCGGGGAACTTATGCTATATTGCGATAAAGTGTAAAAGCATCTTGAAGAAAATAGTACCCCCACCGATACCTTTCGTCGGTGCTCATTGATAATATGAGACTTGTGCAATAGATTTTTGTACTCATGAGTTCATTGTGTATGAACCATTATTGAAAAGCGATGAAGCGCTAGCTTCGGCTTCACCAGTCGAGGTCGGCTCGGTTGACCCGATCGTGACAATCGCAGAGTGCTCCCTTTACTCCCTAGCCGAACAATCGGGAGCGTGGGGTAAACACAGAACAACAAGCCCAGCTTGCAAATCACTTAAGTCAATATGGTGCATATTATGGCGTAATACACGAACAAGGAGCGAAGTCGTACAAGTATAATCATGTGCAAGAGGAAAAAGCTTCATGAAGGAAGCCCCAAGTAGCGGGGTATTTGAATTTGCGGCGTCACAAACAAAGTTTGGACAAGGAAAATTTTTACAAGCAACTTTTTCCCAAAAAGTATAACACTTGGTCGGGCGAACACAAGTTAAAAATTTAAAACTTTGAGCATGAAGGCAACTTAGCTGGTTAATGTGTTCGGTATGACGACGCGGTCCGAGCTTGATGCGGGACAAGGTTCCATCCCCAAGCCGATCCAGGTGGCGGAGCAAAAGCTTGGCACTCAAGTGGTGACATAGACGAGCAATGCGGGACAGCGGAGTGATGCGAAGTGCCATGCATAGGGTAATGAAGTGTTAAGCGAAGCCCCGTCCAGCCGAGTGGCGCCAAATGATATCGTCGGCTGGATCATTTTCACATGCACAAAAATAGTGCAGACCGGGATAATAGTAATAATAAATTAAAAAATGTTGCATAATAAATAATTTATGCAAAGTGAGTAATGAAAGAAATATGGCCTGTGCGAAGTCAATGTCGATGCGCAGGTCGTCGGCGTGATGCAATGAAGGCGTGGCAAAGCCTGAATTCACAATTCGGTCCGAGATTCTACTGGATCTGGCGTTCGCCGGACTATGTCTGAAGCGGCCGAACAACCATCGATCGTCGTTAATCGGCCACCATTTGATGAACTGCGTATATGATGGACAAACCGAGTAATAATTCCTTGGGAAAATGAACCCAAGCGAGCAAAAATATTGGGATTAATAGCACCTGGTTTATTTGTTTTAGCAATCCGAAGGAGGTGATTCCCAAAATTGGGACTCGATCCGTTACCCATTGCACGATGGGCGATAAAATGGCGACATGGCAATCTTTGGCAAAGGTTATTTCGCCGAGGCAAAGCCCTCGGTCTAGCTAACGTGTGAGAGCTGGTCGGCTAACAGCGAAGCGTCCGGAGTAGGTTGATGAAAAGATGGCGAAGCCCCGGTCCAGCCGAGATGTCAAAGTAGGTCGGCGTGATGGACACCAGCTTGAAGAAGCAATAGTGCGGCCTTGCCGATGCAAGTCGTGGCGTGGTCGATGCCGACTTGATGAAGCGACCGTCTTGGCGATGCGGTATGCCCGCTCGTGTAATCCGTGGGCGGCGATGTTGGTGATGATTTATCGCCAGCGATGCGGGACTCTTGTTCGGCTTGCCGAGATGATGATCCGAAGAAGTTGAGATCGGCTCAACAAAGTGCGGCGATGTCTAGCGTGGGTCGGCATGAGTGGAGCAATATTGCGGATGGTTTGACACCGGCATGATATTGAAGATCATGTTTAAAAAGATTTTAAAGTTAGTGGGATGTGTTGAAACAAACCACAACACCCCATACAAAACTTCCTTCAAAAGGATGTACGAAATCCGTTCATAGAAAAAGCGAACTCGGGTCGGATTCGTTTCATGAGAAAACAGATCCGAAAAGTGATGCACTAATCGGAAGGTTCCGGAGTTTGGGCGGTCGAATCGAGCTGAAATTTTGAGGGTGGTAGATATAAGAATTCCGCAGCCGATCAGCGGTTGGATCTTGAAAGAAGTCCGAGCTAGAAGCTGGACACCGCCCTAAACTCATCCAGATTCTCGTCCAGATTCAATGCGGCTCCGGTATATCGGAGATTGCGGAGATTCCTCCATCGGAACTTCGATGAAATTTTCCAGGGTTGTTGTAGACTCAATTCGCACAATTCCACCAAAGCAATCGTTAAAGCGGCGCTTGAGGTGGCGGTGGCGGCGGACACAAATCCTTTGTCTAGAAAAGCGATGCTGATGCGTCCAGGGGCAATGTTGACGTTGAGCCCCGGGCTCCTGGATGATTCCTCCATGATCTTGATAGAGATCGAGTTGATGAAGGCCCCATCCGAACATGACGATCGGAGGTAGGGCACGATCCTTGGTCGAACCAAGGTGACGGTCGAGCTGGTGGCGAAGATGCGAAGTCGCGGTTGATCTCTGAGCGAGCCATGACCTTTTGCGAACACATAACGGAACTCTCAATGAAAGCACCAATGTCGGTGTCAAAACCGGCGGATCTCGGTAGGGGTCCCGAACTGTGCGTCTAGGCGGATGGTAACACGAGACAAGGACACAATGTTTTACCCAGGTTTGGGCCCTCTCGTGAGTAATACCCTACTCTGCTTGATTAATATTGATGATATGGTTAGTACAAGAGTAGATCTACCACGAGATCGAGAGGCTAAACCCTAAAGCTAGCCAATGGTATGATTGTTGTTCGATCTATCGACTAGCTTTGGCCTCGGTTTATATAATGCACGAGGCCTAGGATAACAAGAGTCCTAACCCGAATCGCCCGGTGGGGAGGAGTCCTTGTCTTGATCGCCAAGTCTTGTGGAATCTTCCTTATATCTGGCATTGTCGGGGTGGCCCCATAGTATCTGACCATGGGATCCTCGGCCCAATCCAGCGATGAGGAGGCGACATGGTGAGTACCCCTAGTCCAGGACACCGTCGGTGGAATCTTGGTGTCTCCGGATCATTGGTCGGCTGAAGCGGCTGCAAATTATGATGGTGTTGGATCATCTCTTGAATGACTTTGTTGTCTTTGCTGCTTGTTACGGATGGGTAGTTCTTTCTTCTGTTATGCATATTCCTTGTCATTTGGTCATCCTCGTCTATGTCACTCTTACTATCACTACAAAAAAAGACACATCCGTGACATTTTGGGCTGAGCAATTTTTCTGTCATACATGACACTTCTATAGCGATAATTGTGACAAAACCCGGTATCATCATAGATGTGGTGGGCTCCTACTTCTATGAAAAAAAAATCATGACAGAAAATGGGCTTTTCGTCTTGGGCGAGCCGGATACTCAGCTGCATGACATTCTTTGGGCCGTCCATGTGGAAAAAACCATGGTAGAAGCGAGGGAGAAAATTTGAGGGAGTTCCGATTACGGTGGGAGGTCGGGGGCGGCGATCAGCGTTCTCTCGTACCGTCTGCAGCGTGTGTGCGGCGTTAGCTCTAACTGAACCCGGCGGCGTTGGGCTCTAGCGAACGGCGATGCCGCTGCGAGCTACGCGTTCTTGAACCAGTGATCGATCGATGGTATTAGCGAACCCGATCGGCGATTCGCCCGCTCTTGCTGCTAAGCGAAGCCGATCGATTGGATGAGCGGTGAGCATTACGGGCGGGGAGGGAGTTGGATGAGCGGTGAGTGGTTGCGTTGCCTCGGATGAACGGGACCCGTGGTGTGGAGGTTGGATGAGCGATGAGCGGTGGAGGGGTGCCGTGGAGGGTGGTTGAGCAGGACCCCATGGTGTGGAGGGCTGATGAACGAGTAGATGGTGGGGGGGTGGTTGAGCGATGGCCGGTGGGTAGTGCGCGGTGGAGGCTGGATGAGCAGAGGCCGTGGAGGTGGAGGAGGTCGGCGGTGGAGATGAACAGGTATCCCGTGGAGTCCGTTTTGCGATGCGCCACACCGTCCCGATGAACAGGACCCCGTTTGACCGTAGGAGGTCCATTTCGTCCGTTTTGCGGTCGCCACCCCTCCCGATGAACAGGACCCCGTTTGATCGTAGGAGGTCCGTTTAAATCCGTTTTGCGATGCGCCACCCCTCCCGATCAACATGACCCCGTTTCGATCGTGGAGGTCCGTTTCTTCGCTTTGCGATGCGCGGACCCTCTCGATCAGCAGGACCCGTTTGAACATGGCGGTCGAACACAAGGCCGTTTCCTCCATTACTGCGATGCGCGGGCCTTGTTTCCATCGCTGTTCGTCCAAGCCCTCGAGATGAACCGACCACATTCCATTCCGACCCAGCCGGTTGGCTCCCGCAGCGTTCCGTTGCCTCCCCGATGAACACGGCGCATTCGTTGCCTCCCCATGAACACGGCGCATTCCGTTGCCTCCCCATGAACACGGCGACGGCGCTGTTTCTCGTTCAAACCCAGCCATGTCAGCGAGCCCTCGCCGTACTACGGCGAGTAAGCGTTCGAGACCCGCCGTATGTACACATACATGGCCATATTTTCTTTCTTGCACCACAGCGTACTGTCGTGCGTGTACATGCTCGTCGCGGCGCCTCTGCCGAGCGTCGGCGCCTCTACATCAACGGTATATGCGATTACCGTTCGCGACCAGAATGACAGCGCTACATACGCTTGACCAGGTGGGTCCGGTATCGAGGCACTTCCTTACTGCGAAGATGTAGCTGGTGGGTCCCAGCGATCGAGGGTGAATCGTTTTCTTGCCCGGAGCGCACTTCCTTGCGTGCGAAGATGTAGCTGGTGGGTCCCAGCGATCGAGGAGGTGAATCATTTTTTGCGGACGCACTTCCTTGCGTGCGAAGGTGTATTCGTGGGTCCCGGCGGTCGAAGCGAATCATTTTTTGCGGGCGCACTTCCCTTGCGTGCGAAGATGAAGCTAGTGCGTCCCGGCGATCGGAAATGTTTTTCCATAAATCTCGATGGCCCGTCCGGTGGGTCCCGGTGTCAGTGGAGGAATCATTATTTTCCGCGTAATAAGGAGGCACTTCCTTCTTTGCGGCGTTGACCCGACTGTCGACCTCTCCACGTCTACGATCCCGTTCGATGGAAGTCGTTCCTTGACCATATTGACCAGGCGGCGAAAGCACCACGGTGGTGGGCGGCGAGCCTAGAAAAGGGCGAGCGGGCCGGGAAAAGCGGCGATGGAAGCCTCGCAGAAAGTCGAGGTTCTTTGGTTGGCTGCGGTGTGAGGCTGCCGTCACCACGAGGCACGGCGATGGTGGGAATAGTAGAAGCGGTGAGGCCTCATGCGGCACCTAACCGACCCACGGAGGCAGGAGCATGCGGCACGACCGGCGCTGCTTTGGGCGGGTGGAACAAGAAGACTAGAGGTTGAAGAAGCACTACGGCCGTTGGATGGACATCGTCTGACCCATCGTCGACCCTTTGGAGCTAGAATCGTTCATATTGACTAAGTTGACAAAGCCCTCGTCCCGTCGACTTAGTTGGCCTAAGTCATCCTCCCACTATGGTGGGTCCCGACCAGCAGATGGGGTATTCATTTTTTTGTGCGTAATAAGGAGGCACTTCCTTGCGTGCGAAGATATAGCTGTGGGTCCCACATGTCGGTGAGGAGCGTTTTTTAAATGAAATCTGAGAGGCCCTTGGTGGGTCCCGGTGTCGGTGGAGGAATCATTATTTTTCTGTGTCAGATCCACGACCGATGGATGTCGTTCATTGACCACGATAACCAGGCGGCGAGAGATCACCATGGCGGTGGGCGGCGAGGAGGCCTAGGAAGGAACGACACGAGCAGGGGAACACTCGGCAATGGTTGCTTACAGCGGTGGGGAATCTGAGGTTTCTGGTCGGTGTGTCGTCGCGAGAAAATAACGGGAGGTGTGGGTGAGTAGAGGAATGGCACGGCCAACAATGAAGTAGGGTGGGGGTGCGGCTGTCGGCGCATGCTGACGCCCCAGGTACGGAGGCCAGGGAGCGAGCAGTCCACGGGAGCTGGTTTGGTAATTTGGAGCAAGAAGATCGAGATATTGAAGAAGTATCACGACCGTTGGATTAACATCCAGCAGTCCTTTCTTCTAGAATCGTTTGTGGACTAAGTTGACAAAGCCAAAGTACCGTCAACCTAGTAGACCCACAAGTCGACCTCCAAATCTGTCCCCAAACAACATACAGCCCGAAATTTCTAGCGATTCAAATTAATTTTAAATCTAAATATACCTTAATTTAAATTCAATGAAATTTTACCCACACAAAACAATGAAATTTAAAATACCAAAATCGAAAGAAAAGCAGTATTTTGGAACTAATTGCCTGTTTCTGTGTATTTTTCATTTCTGACCCATTTATTATTACTTATAGCCCATTTCTTATTACTTATAGCCCATTTTCTTGGCAAAATGCATCCCTCCTCGTCTTGAAAGATTTCCGGCCTAGTAGGGCGTAGAAAAGCAAGTAGGCCTACGTTGGTTATTCTGCAAAAAACAAAATAGCTGGCTAGCCATTTTAGAAAGGAATAAAACAAACTTGGCTGGTCATGTGCTAAACATATGAAATAAAAGCACAGGCTAGGCAGACCCACGGGTCCCTTTAACCAGTTGATACCCTTCTCCGTCCAGAAAAAACAAAATTACTGCAGCTCTTGGGTCCCTCATCATCCTCACCATGTACGGTCATCTCCTTATTCCTCTCGGTTGTTGACCATGTTGACAACACGGAGGCGGCTGTCGAGACCCCGATTCCAAGTCACATCGATCTAGCCGGTAACACCTCATATCACTTCTATGGCCTCATGCGCGGTATTCCCTGGTGTCGCCTTACCATGGCAGGACCGTTTAGCCTTTTGGCTCACGTATATGATAGTGTCGCTAGCATCCATATGACGAAGAACCGGGCCGACATGGCTGATCGTGAACCAAGCGGCACTAACCCATGGGGACGAGCATACATGAATCAACCGAGCATGTCGGTCGACGGCGTGTGAATCCGGGCTGTAACCTTTGGCTAGAGGACTCGGGAACCAATTTGTGTGAGCTAAGCGGGGACTCGGATGTCACCGCATGATATTTCCCGAGGGGCAGACCACGAGCGAAGTGAAACACATGCCGCCAGATCAAGTGTCGAGCGGTAGTGCTAGGCTAGCAGGACTCCAGGTGGCCGGGCTGTGGCGGTCTACTATCGCTCGAGGAAGCACTAGACTACATTTCCCCATATGAGAGGCTGCCAGGATAAACAACTAGATTGTGGATCCCACACATACCAAGCATTTCAAACATACACACAATATGCTCAATATGTGTAAATACAACATGGCATCACAACATAACTCTCGACTCAAATATTTATTCATTAGGCTCAGAGGCGAGATATTACAATCATGGGTCTCATGACCCAACTTTTCGAAACATACAAGTCAAAGCACAAGCGGAAGCTTAACATGTCCAGTACAGACATCTACAAATGAAAAGGCTGAGAATCGACTATCTACGAGATCTGCCGAGGCACAAGATCGTAGATGAGGTAACAGGCTAAGCGTCGAAGTCCAGCGGAACTACTAGCGAGGCAGCGTCTCTCGCAAAACATAAAATAAGCAAGCGTGAGTAAAAATGTACTCAGCAAGACTTACATCAGAACTAACTACATATGCATCGGTTTCAATAAAGGGGTGGTGGAGTGTAGCTGCGGCAAGCCATCTTTGACTTCGGTGGCTATCCTAAACTACATTGCAAGTAACTCTTTTGAGGTGGCGCTTGCAGTACACATATTCACCATATCAATACACCACTATGGATCCGCTCCCGTCTCCCTCACGAGGCGCCATCCATAACACTCACGCTATCTTGCGCATTTTAGAGTATCCACTTTCACTTGTCTATGAACTGTTATGAGCAACCCGAAGTCCTTTTCATGAGACACGGCTATTGAATAGATCATATTAACCTGCGGGGTGTAGTTCTTCATACATGTTTCCACCACTTAGCGTGCACACGACATGTGCTCGGCAGGACTTCAGCGAAAACCGGCGTGGGTGTAGACCCACGACCTGCCTAAACACTCAAGTCTCTAGTCGGGTTTATCGCCTATTCAGGTTCCATCCATGAGGAGTCCGGCCGAGTTTCCACATCTGACCCCGAATGATGTGTGCAGGGTTCGAGATACCAAGCGGACATTGATTTTACGAGCCACGGTGTATCTACGCATCATAGCCCACCCCTAGGGTTGACGCTCATACGGCCTCCAACACATATCCTACAAACACCATAAACTACTTGCAACTCACAGACGGAGGACAAGGGTGATTAAGAAGTCGGCGGGGTCATATTTGAGGGCCCAATGCATGGTAGTAGCTGAATCATGGATCACAAACACAGAACTCAGTTCCTAGGGCGGCTTCAATGAGACAACCCACCATGTACTCCTACATGGCCTCTCACGCTACCTTTACCAAATCGTGTTCACACACTTAGCTCACACACGATGGGACATGTTCACACACCATTCCAATTCATTCCCGATGAATCGGACTGACTCAACTCTAAGCGATGGCAGGCATGACAAACAAGCAAGTATGAGTAGGCTGCAGGGCTCAATCAACTCCTACTCATGCTAGTGGGTTTCATTTATTTAGCGTGGAATGACAGGTCATCACGAGAGGATAAAGGGGTTCAGCTACGCGACAAATATGCAGATGAATCGTTGTTGTCCTAATGCAATAAAAGAGAGCAGGAGGCGAGAGAGTGGGATTGTATCGGAATGAACAAGGGGTTTTGCTTGCTGGCACTTCGAAGATATCTGATTCTTCGCCGGTGTCATCGAACTCATCGTCGAATGTCGTCTACTGAGAGGGGACAATCACAGGCAAACAAGGAAGAACACCATCAATGCAATGCACAATATGATGCATGATCATGACATGTCAAAATGCTGTGATTTGAGCTAATGCAACTAGCAGCAGATTAAATGAAGTTGGTTTGAATCCAAGATTCAAATTCAAACTCCATATGTGAGAGTTTAAATGCCATTTAATTGATTTGACCTGATCAGCAGGTATAAGTTGTTCTAACATGCATGAAAATGGTACAGATGGATAGATTGGATTTTTATGATCATTTTTCATATATAAATTATTTCATTCTGAGCTACGGTTGATTTTCTATGATTTTTAGAAGTTTTGGTTATTTTCTGGAATTTCCTGTATAAACTTAAATCCAGAAAATCAATTACTGCGTCAGCGTGACGTCACAGAGGTGTCAGCAGGGCTGAACAAGTCAAACCTGACGTGTGGGGCCCTACGTCGGTGACAACTGAGGGTTAACCCGAGTCAAACTGGGCTGATTAGCTTTGACTAAGCCACAGGGCCTTGGTCGATCTCGGGGGTTGTTTAGTGGGGGTTTAGCCGTTAATCCGCGACCCACGTTGGCTCACGGAGTATGGCGGCGGCGACCTCAAAAGCGGCCGAGGTCTCGGGCTCGCTCCTCCGGCGTCGAGGAGGTAGCGGAGGCGTCCACGAGGCTGAGCTAGCGCGCATCCGGCGATACAGCAGCGGCAGCTAAGTGGCCGGGCTCGTCGGAAGCGAGCTTCGGTAGCGCCCGGAGATCGGACACGGCGGGGGCGGTTGCGGTGGCGTGGTGATGTGTGTTTAGCACCTCTGGCGTCTTGAGTGCGGTGAGTATGATGGGCACATGCGGGACAAATGGTCGCGGAGCATCACCGGCGGCAGCGAACAGCGGCGGTTTCGGTCAACAAAGGCGGCAGCTACGGCGTGTGAAGTGAGAATGAAGAGGGGAGAAGGGCAGGAGCTCACGGCGAGTCTGAGAGATATCCTCGGCGTGCTCGGGAAGCACCGAAGTGGAAGCGGGCGAGAGAGATCTCCGGCGGCCGAGGTTGAAGAGGCGGCGGGGATGGCGATTCGGGGCTTCCGATGTTGCTTGGATCGGTGCGAAGGCGTATGCGGCGGGGAGGCGATGGATCGTCGGGGAGGCGAGGAGGTGGCTCGGTAGCGACATCGATGGCCCGGCGGCAATGATGCTCGAGGCGTGAGAGGAGAGAGAAGCGGAGGAGGGAAGCAGGGGAGGCGAGGCGGTCGGGGAGGTGAGTGGCGTCGTGGAGGCATCCGGGCCCTCGGCGGCAAGCGAGGAGCTGGCGGCCCAGCGGCTCACTGCGTCGGCCACCTGCCTGTTGTCTGTCGTGGTTCTAAGTCGGCGATGAGAATGGGGGTAGGTATGGAAGGCAAGATCCTAGCTATGGAGTAGTTGTATCGCAAAGGGATTTTGAGTTGAGGCCCTTCTCGGAGGAAGTAATAGCCCTCGTCTCGGGCCGGAGGCGGTCATTGGATTATATCGTATGTATTACGAGGTGCGAACCCTCTACATGTGGAGGGTGGCTTATATAGAGTCTTGGGACCCAGCCAACCCACGTAGTAGAGGTTTAAGGTGCGTTAAAGCTAGGCGTTCTTGAGTAGCCTTACATAAAGTGTCATTAAGATCATAAAGACTATTTAACTCTGGACCGTTTGGGCACCGAGTGGCTCTTGGACTCTGGTGGTGAGTAGGTCTTCTTGGTCAGTGTCTTTGAATGCAGTCGGTGAAACCTACCGGTCATTTGGAAGGTTGCTTCTCTTGCGAGTGTCCTTGTGGAGGTACCTTTGGGCAGGTCTATGACCCTACCCCAGTACATGACTTCATCATTAGCCCCGAATGGATCGAGGTTTGAGTGAGGAAGGAGTTGATAATCTTTCCGACCTGTTCTTCTTGTTGCGAGTGTGTCTTACTCTAGATCAACGACCTTTTAGTGATGGCATCAACTTCTCTTTCGGTCGCCTTGATCCATTCTTCCGTTTGTCGAGTGAACTCGTGAACTTGAGGATTTCGGCGACGGATCGGAATCTATTATCGGCGAGTTGCTTTCTGCGGTTAGCGGTTCGCGGATCGAATTTTGGGAAGCGAAGCGAGAAAAACCGCGGCACTTCCGGATGGGATAAAACGATGGCGCCTCGGTCTTCACGCCGCCTTTTTACGCCCGTGTCGTATCTTGTGCGCGCTGTTCGAGATTTGTGGGATTGCTTGGGCCTACGGTCAGCCATCGAAGCAGCCCCATATAAGCGTCGGACGAGGTATTCTGAACTTTTTGGGCGCAACTCCATCATTTCACTCCCAACTCCATTGTCTACCTTGCTGCTTTCATTTCGTTATCGCGAGAACTTCTTGGGTTGTCGACCGCCTTTGAGGTCTCTTCAAGCACATGTTCACTGTCGCTCTCGAACGGTGAAAAGCGAACCGAATGATGAGAGAACCCAAGTAATCCAGATGTGTGGGGACTCGGGGTCGAGATGAGGGGAAGGCGCCTTTCGGCTATGACTCTCACGACTCGGTTAGAGGGTGGCGATCGACTGGTTCTCTGCCAAGACCAGCCGACACCAGGCGGTCATTGGGCTCCCTCCTTTCTCCATGTCGGTGAACAAGCCATCTTCCTGAAGGTGTTACGGAGGAGAAGGCCCAAGTAAAGTTGCTGATGGGCGCGTAGTCAGCTCATTCGCTGACGGGTGACCGGCATGGATCTCACGGAGGTTTTCCTCCGGCGGCGTATTCAGCCACTGCAATGCGAGGTCATCGATGTGGATGTACTGCAGTGCGGATGACACCACTTGGGTCCATCCGGAGGAGGTCGATGGCGCCCGGCTGGAGAAGTGGATGACTGCCATCACGAAACAAAGATAACCCTCGCGGAGCTGGGAGGATTCCACCACTCGACCGGTCTTACAAAGTAGACAAAGGTACAACCACTTTTCTTCGGTTGTGATTGGCTGCATTCATTACTGTTTAGATGCCAATTCGTCGGTGACTTTCGCCTTGTTTTGTTGTCTTCTAGGTCACCAGCGAGATGTACTCGATGCCCAGCGGAAGCGGGAAGCAGTCGAAGAAGAAGAAGGAAGTGGAGGTGAAAGTCGGGAGGAATGGGAGTCAGCGGCGAGGAGGATGACAGCTCACGGCGGCGAGGAGGAGGAGGAGGAAGAGGAGGAAAGCGTCGATCCTCCTCGCTTGGAGGAAGGTCAAGTCGGCGCATGACCGGCGGCGGGCGGCAGTAAAGCTGTTGTGCCTTTGGGCGGTCGGCGAAGCGACCGGGACAACTTCTCTGCGCGGCGAGAAACCGCCGAAGCAGCCTCGAGCAACGTCGTCAAAGCCGGCGAAGGCTCTGCCCAAGATGCGGATGGTCATCCCCACCATCTCCGGGTAACCAATAGAACGGTGTATTTCCTTATTCCACATGAGTGAACTTTGGGTCGACTTGATGGTGATCAGCCGATTCTTGAAATCAAAGTGCCGCTACCTCGAGACTTCAGCCAAGCATGAAGATCGGAAATGGAGGATCTGCCACCTCCAACCTTGGTATGATCTCTGAGGTTTCGCTTTCAGTCGATTGGACTTCCATGTTTACTTTTGAATCTTTCTTGTAGTTCCGCCTCATGTCATTGACCTCCCCGATGATGACGAGGAAGAGTCATTGAGGAAGAGGAAGAACAAGAGAGTGCCTGTGGCAAGGCTGCTCGATTCGTCGATTCTGAGGCGCTGATTTCGAGGAGCAACCCCTCGGACTTACGTGTCTTTGCTGTACGGCTGACAAGTGCCGACCCGCCGTCATTGCTGATCCACCATCTCTCTTACGCTATACACCCGTCCGGAAGACCAAGTGAGTGCTGCTAAGGAGGCCATCGCTGAGCGGGGATCATGATGGAGCAAGTGAAAGCGGTCAGAGAGGCTAGCCGGTGACCTATGATGCTAGTTCAGCTCTCGAGCAATGTCCAAGTAAGTCGATCGTTGCTTGCTTTGTTAGGATATCTACAAAGCTGCTTCCTTACGGAGATTTCCATATCTGTACACCTTTGGGTGGGTGTGTCGATTAATTTTTGTGGGGGCACGCTGAGTGCACCCAGGTGTAATCCCGAGACTATGGTCATTGCGTGCGATGGGCTATAGTCTTTATCTTTGTGAACTTCTTCACTCGACACAGGACGGACCAAGTCGAATGGAACAAGTAAAACTGGTGGGGGCACGCTAAGTGCACCCAGGTGTAATCCCGAGACTATGGTCATTGCGTCTGATCGACTATAGTCTAAAGA
Organism: Aegilops longissima; assembly: GCA_021605205.1. Classification (NCBI taxonomy): domain Eukaryota; kingdom Viridiplantae; phylum Streptophyta; class Magnoliopsida; order Poales; family Poaceae; genus Aegilops; species Aegilops longissima. Next base: position 101,113,117 of record CM038679.1, on the reverse strand, counting down.
AGCTGTGCGTTTTTTTTTGGTGTTGGTGAACCAAATTAGTAAAACAGTGGGGCCCACGCTGAGTGCACCCATGGGGTGTAGTCCCGAGACTACTATCGAATGTTTTGATTCATTGTAGTCTTAGAAATGCTACTATTTTTCCTTGGTCACTCGGAGTGATCTGTCTTTGATGTCTTTAGTTGGTTGACTCCTTGTAGAAATCTTGCGAGCTTGTGGCTTGCTATCTTGAGTTAGAGAACAAACAGATCCAGCTCAACCTCGATTTGAAGCTTGCTCGGGAGAATTTGCGAGAAGGCAAAGGATGAAGCAAAAGGTATGGCTGGTGAGAACTTTTGTGACTGCCTTTGTTTTTTCATTCATTCTCAACTCTGTTCTCATTGTTGCTGCGATAAACTGGAAGACACTTTGAAGAAGAAGGACCTTGACCTTGTAGAGGCCGAAAGCGGCTTTGGAAAACAAAGCTCGCTGAAGAAAAGCTTACCTCGATCGACAAACTTGAAGATGAAAATGCCAAGCTGAAAGCCGCTCTTGTGCGGCTAACAAGGAAGTTAGTCGTTGAAGAGCGACAAGATTGCTCTGTCGACAAGGCTGGACAAGCTGGCGAGGAAGCGAAATGACACGGAGATTTATCTTGGAGGGCTCGCCAAAAGCTGTTTCTCATGCTTGAAGGTAATCTCTTTTACCGGTGTCTTGCTATCCTTGGGTCATCACATGATCGTTATTTTGAGTCGAGCTGTGTTTTCAGAATTCATCAAAACTTGAAGAAGAAACGGTCAGTGGAAACCAGCTTGGACCCCATCAATTCTCCTGTGAAGGACGAAGCTGCTATGAATGTGCTCCGCCTGGAGTCTCGCGTTGCTAGTGTGGTGGATTATCTTTCTCGACTGAAAGTTGTAGTGTCGCGGATCGACTCGACTCTCTGGCCAGAACAGAAGCTTCAGAATGACCTGGAATCCCTGATGACTCGACTGAATGAGATTTCAAGTCGAGTGCAAGAATGGAAAAAGTCTTACGCGGTGTGGTCTGATGTTGCTCTATCTACGGTTCGTGTCCCTTTGCAAGGAAGCGCAAGAGGACAAGCTGGTGTCTCTCAAGGTTGCCAATACCGGAAGCACGACTTGGATCTTTCATGGAGACTTTCATCGCTGCTGCTACCGTATTCTTGTGGAATCGACCTCGACTAGTTTGTTGCACCTTCAGGTCCTCCGCGGAGGTAAAAACTTCTAAGTCCCACCTTAAATTTGCCTCGGAATGCCGAGTGGTTTTTGTAACCAATAAACTTAAACAGGCTTAACGCCTGAGTACCTTTGGATCCGTAGGACGTTTATCCGAACTTGATTTATCCTTTAACATGCTTTGTTTGTGTCACAGCCCTAGAGCTTGCTTGTAACTAGTGGCATTGCATCCATGCATCATGTTTAATTTTCATGAAATTTGAAATGGGTATTGCCTAAACCCTAGCATTAAAGCAATTCAAATAGGTTCAACCAAAATATTTTCAATGACCTCAAAATATCCTTTTAAAATGTCCATGATTTATGGAAAAAGGTGAAAGCCTCTACGGAGATAGTGCATATTTTCCGGGACATTTTGGGCATTGAATTAAATCATTATAGTATTTGAGTTGGAGTTTAAAGTTACCATTAAATATTGGTTGCTCCAAATATTACGAGATTTATTGTGTGGTTTGAAAATAATTCAAATATACCTCACAAAATTCACAAATTAACCAAAAAATGTTTTAGTTGGGTTTTAATTGCAAACTTAAAGCAGATAATAGAAAACTAAAACAAATAAAAAAGAGAGAGCGTGCACAGCCACCTACAGCGCCCCATCCAGCCCACCTCTATAGCAACCCATTTGGCAAAGCCAGCCACCCACCTACCATGCCGCTCCTCGTCTTCCTCTGCCCGGTAAGCGGCGAGGCGTGGCGCCAAGCCAGCCGGCCACCTCCTGCCTACACTGCTTTCGCTTTTGGAGGCACCGAGGTGCCACGTACACCCCGACCTCCTGCACCTCTCCTCTCTCCCCTGGACCCCATTCTCTCCTCTGCTCCCTCTCTCTCGCTTGGGACAGGCGCCATCGTGCGCCACCGGCGCCCGTTCACCGACCCACAGCCACCTCCCGCCTCGCTTGGCCTTGAGAGCTCCGCCTCGCCCCCTCTTCTTCCTCACCCAGGACAAAAAGCGGGGCGCCCCTGGTTGCCTTCAGCTCCGCCATTCCCTCCTCGGCCGCCGAGGACCGCCGCCGTCAATTCGCCACCGTCGTCGCTTCCCGAGCTCGTGACCATCTCTCTGCGACCCATGTGAGCCTCCGGTCGATTCCCTCTCTTCCCGCGTCATTTTAGCCTCGTAGCGCCGCCATTGAAGCGAAGGTCACCTCGCCCGCTAATCATCGGCGCTGCTCGATGGCCATTTGGTCCCAGGCTGGCGCCCATCGCACTCACCGCATCCGTGAAGCCACCACTAGCGCCTCGGCCCGCTTGCTACACACATAACGCTGCCGCTGCCTTGAACTCGGCGGCCGCCTGGAGTCGTCGCCGCGGCCGATTCGGCCGCCCGAAACTCAACCGACTCCACCAAGAGCTTGGCTCGTTCCAGCTCCACCTAGATGCCTTCGCGACCCATTTGGTTGCGGAGCAATAAAATCACATCCGCCGCGTCGCTTCGCCCGGCTGACTAAGCGCCGACAGCCGACTTTGACTTTGACCACGGGTGGGCCTGGTTGACTCTCTGAGTCGATGGCGGTGGGGCCCAACCACAGTAACTATTAGGATTAGTTTTAATTAATTTTAGTTAAACTAATTACAGCGACCTGCAGGACCTTGTCGGGTTTGACCCAGACCGTGTCCGTTGACCGCGATGTCTGCGGCGTCGGTGGCGCGATAATTGATTTTCGGATTTATTATAATTCGGAAATTTCAGAAAATACCCCAAACTTCTAAAATTCATAGAGATTCGACCGTAAGTCCAATGGAAATAAGTTATATATGAAAAATGATCAGAAAAATATGAAGAATCTGTTTATGCCATGATCATGCATGTTTGAACAAGTTAACCTCACTGAATAGGATGAATCATGATTAGGGTAATTTATGAAATAACATTTGGAGTTGGAATTTGTTCTTGTTTGAGTTCCAATTCAATTAACTTGGCTAGATATTGCATTAGGTGAATTCAGAACCTTAACATGACATGTCATTCATGTGAATGTGCGTTGCATTGATTGTGTTCTTTCTCAGTTGCCGGTGTTTGTCCCTCTCGGTGAGCAGCGTCTGAAGCGATGAATTCGATGACACCGATGAAGAACTATATTATCTTGAAGTGCCGAGCAAGCAAAACCCCTTGTTCATTCGATATAATCCCACTCTCGCTCCTGCTCTATTTTACTGCATTAGGACAACAACGACTCATGTGTTACTTGCTGCGGTAGCTGAACCCCTTTATCCTCTGCATGACCTATCATTCCACAGTAATTAGATGAAACCCACTAGCATGAGTAGGAGTTGCTTGAGCCATGTTGTGTCCACTCATTCATGCTTGTTTGTCATGCACTACTGCTTAGAGTTGAGTGGGTCGATTCGCCGGGAATGAATTGGAATTGTTATGAACATGTCCTATTGTGTGTGAGCTAAGTGTGTGAACACGATTTGGTAAAAGGTAGCGGTGAGAGGCCATGTAGGAGTACATGGTGGGTTGTCTCATTGCAGCCGTCCTTAGGAAGCCCAGAGTTACGTGTTTGTGATCCATGAAACGATTACTACCACACATTGGGATCATTAATTGACTCTCTCGGCTTCTTAACCACCTTGTCCTCGGTCAGGGAGTTGCAAGTAGTTTACGGTGTTTGTAGCATCTTTGGGGCATATGGCGCTGACCTTAGGGTGGGTTGTGTTGCGGTAGGCACGTGGCCGGTGTACCGATTCGCCCGTTTGGTGTCTGGGAACCCTGCACACATCGTTCGGGGCTGTATGGGAAACCTCGGTCGGACTCCTGCGGATGGAACCGAATAGGCGATAAACACGGACTAGGGACTTGAGTGTTTAGGTAGGTCGTGGCCGACACCCTCGCTGGGCTTCGCTTGAAGGTTGCAGTACATATCGTGTATAGCGGCGATAAGTGGTGAGGCGTGTGTGAAGAAGTACACCCTACGGGGTTAATATGATCTATTTGAATAGCCGTGTCACGGAGAAGGACTTCGGGTTGCCTATATCAGTTCATAGACAAGTGAAAGTGGATACTCTAAAATCGCAAGATAAGCGTGAGTGCTATGGATGGTTTTCTCGTAGGGAGGCGGGGCGGGTCCATAGTGGTGTATTGATATGGTGAATATGTGGACTCGTGTGCATACCTCAAAGAGTTACTTGCGATCGTAGTTCGGGATAGCCACCGAGTCAAAGCTGGCTTGCTGCGATCAAACTCCACCACCTCCTTTTGATAATGATGCATATGTAATTAGTTACGATGTAAGTCTTGCTGAGTACAATTGTACTCACGTTTGCCTATTTATGTTTTTTGCGAGAGAGCGTCGGTTTAGCTAGTAGTTCCACGTGGACTTGACGTTTAGCTTGTTACCTCAGCTCACGATCTTGTGCCCTCGGCGGAGATCTGGTAGATAGTCGGGCTTCTCGGCCTTTTCCATTTATAGATATACGTACTCGGACATGTTCAGCTTCGCTTGTGTTTTGACTTGTATGCTCTGAGTGTTGGGTCATGAGACCCATGTTTGTAATATCTCGCTCCTCGGGCCTAATGAATAAATATTTGAGTCGTGAGAGTTACGTTGTGATGCCATGTTGTATCTACATATTGAGCATATTGTGGTATGTTTGAAATGCTTGGTATGTGTGGGATCCGACAATCTAGTTGTTTATCCTTGGCAGCCTCTCATATGGGAAATGTAGTCTAGTGCTTCTGGCGATAGTAGTCCGCTTCTGCCCGGTTCACGAGTCCTGCTAGCCCAGCACTCTTGCTGGACACTTGGTGGCGACATGTGTTTCGCCGTTCACGTATACATCGCCGGAAATGTCATGCGGTGATATTGAGTCACCCTAGCACTGCTACATCCGGGATACGAGTCTGTTAGCCAGTGCTACAGCCGAATTCATCCGTTGATGACCGACATGCTCGATGTGATTCATGTATGCTGTCCCCATGGGTTAGTGCCGATTTGGGTTCACGACTAGCCATGTCGGCCGGGTTCTCTGTCATATGGATGCTAGCGACACTATCATATCGTGAGCCAAAAGGCATAAGCGGTCCGGGCCATGGTAAGGTGACACCCGTGGGAATACCGTCGTGAGGCGCAAAGTGATATGAGGTGTTACCGGCTAGATCGATGTGACTTGGAATCGGGGTCTGACAGCGTTGGTATCGAGCTGACGCCTATAGGATTACCAAGCCAAACTGGTGAAGTTGTGTCTAGAAATGCTTTAGTTATGTAAGGGAATTGATTGTGGAAGGAGCGTAAGGCTCTTTTACTCCTTATACCTCATGACCTTCTGATCTGAGTCATCCTCTCCTCTTCTACGGGGTTAAGAACTAGGCCCTCTCATCTATCTATTAGGATGACGTGTTACTAATCCCTAGACCTTTAAGATTGTTGGTTTTAATCCCGATTCAGTTCCTACCATTTACGTATGATTCTTTGTTGATCTCGAACCTTGATATTGTGATGTTGAGTGGTTATGCCACCATTTTTGCGAGATGTCTCAAATTATTTTGAGCATTTACAGCCATTATCTTTGTCAAGTCATTCGAGTCCTAAATAGTCTAATGCATTTGCAATCCTTTCCTTCGTTCCCCATGTCCTTTTGGCGGATTAACGCACTAATCGGTGGGTTGAGGTACTCTGCTGCCTCGACATATATGTTGGACCATAGGTGTCTTAGAGGCTCATCTAGCAATCTAGCCATGCTTTATATTCCTAGTGTGATGATTACGGCCATTATTCTTGAAAGCATCCGTGATGCCATTTAGTAGTAGGCATTCTACTCACAGGTTTACGAACCGAGATTCATCCTACTTCATGTTGTTAGTATTTGCTAGTGCCTTTAGGATATTAGTAACCTGTGACAGTCCTCGAGGTCCGTGGTATTCCTTCTTCCAAATACCATGAACCATTAAAGCGAGAAGTTATTTAAACCAAAAGATCACAACCAGGGTGCTCTTGAGAGTACTCCATTCTATATTGCGACTCTGCGGTTCTACCTTTACGCATGGGTTATCCGGAAGAAACTGTTGAACTTGATTGACATACTAACCTATGCATCCACAACTCGAAAAGTTATATGCTCCTCGAGTTGTTCCTCTTTAGTTGTATTACGAACCCGCTTTGTAATTGATAGTCAAGGGTATGTGTGCATTCGTTTATCGATGCCTATTATCCTTGTGGTCCGACAAGCCATTCTATTCCGGAATGACTAGGAGAAACAAACTCCAGTACCCTTTTCCATTTCCAGGATTGGGTCAAAGTAGTTGTATCCCGCAGATCAAAATGCAATCAAGCTTTTGATTCTATTCTACCCTGAAGTATTGCCATCTTATGTTAGGAATGTCATGACAATTGCACCTTTCCTTATGGATTCTTGATGCAGTGATACTTCTCGCCATCATTATTCATTCCTCGGTCCCGAGTTGTTGTAACAGGAATGCCGACAAGTGAATTGTGATGTGTGAAATCAATACTCCTAGCAACCTTGTTGCTTGGTAGTTAAAGGACAATAATTTCATTCTTAGCGTGTTGGTTCTTGAATCATCCTTCTAAGACTGATCGTGCTACCTAGTCCTTATTTCGGTGCACCCTTCGATTGATGAGTTAGGATCTTGTCAAGTCCTCACTCATTTGATCATATCGTCTTGCCCTCAAAAGCAAGATTGTTCTCGAGCTTAGTAACATAACGGTGGTTCGTGACTTTCCAAATATCTTCTTGGAAGTGTTGCGGGTTGTTTCACTGTTGTTATGTTGAGCTCGTGATCAAGTTGGTTTCTTGTGAACCGCCCTTTCTCCAAGAATCATGTGGGATATCCACGAACTAGTTGGTTCAGCTAAACAATAACTTGGAGTTGGAAGATAAAAGCTTGCTGACTTAGTTCGTTCAAAGGGATATCCTTGTGTGTATGTGTTGAAGAAAGATGATATCTCCATTGATTGGTCTCGTGATCAGTTGTTGGATCTATTGCCTTGTCAAAACTTTGGCTCGAGTATGGGCTATCGTCAAATCAAATCAGTACCACGATGCTCGTAATGTTGTATTACTCGTGGTTGATCCCTCGAGCATACACCATTATATCCTTTGGTCTGACCAATGCTATCACCGTGTTCACATGATGGTGGATGTCCAGTGATATGGAAATTCCGATGAGTTGTTGTTGAGCCCATCAACAGCATTTTGTCTCCCCCATGATTCATGTTGAACATCAACCTAGTGTTGAAAACTTTGTAAGCAATGACTTCGTGATCCGTTCATAAAGCCTATGCTTGGATGGAAGAAGTGACTTCCTCGAACTCACGTGCATTTGATGTAAGTTGTCGCCGTGGATTCGAGAAAGCCGGTTTGCCTCCTCTGGAATCATCCCAATTCAGTCATGCATACGTGCGAAGTATTCTGTGGTTCGGAGACTTGCAACCTTCGCTCTACATGTGTCCCTAGCACACCAAGCCACTGACTGATTTGTTGTAGGAGAAGGAGCTAAGTGCTAATCCATGGTAATGCACAAGACTTGATATCCTTGATGATGGTTCCCCACGAACTTCGGTAGTGTTTTGTTGTAAGACTACCATGTGGTCATTCTTGTCTTGGACAGCGTGTTCACATGTGTTTAGCAGAACCAGCTCATGTTTTGGAGCTTGCTATCGTAGTTCATATCCGAGAATCTATAGCGTCATCTCGTCGATTTGTGTTGCGACCTTTCTTTTCGGACATGCTGAGTTCGAAGTATCCAGACACCAACCAGATCTGAATCTCTGGCAGATATGATGGTTGGAGCATTCCCAGCAATTGCGTCTTGTTCCAGCTTGCACCGCTATTGTGCCACTTTCACTATGGGCTGATTTCTTAGTAATTCTTGTCTAGGTTCATCTTCAAAGGTGTACTTACCATGGGTCCCCTCCACCTCCGATGATAAGCAAAAATCATCCATTGCGTTGTCTTCAACAAGGTAGTCCACATCATCCATTCTAGTCCGAGTATGCCTTTCCTCGAGCTCTTTCAATCAATCAATTGTAAATTGCCTTAGGCTGGTATAAAGGGTTTCAATGATCTTCGTATCAAAAGTAATTCTTTTTGCCACTTAAGGGAATAGTTCCTCGCGTCACCTCCCCAGAGGTGCCCCGTTATTGAATCATGGCAATTATTTCCTCGCCACCTTGACACCATCCACCATCTCTCTAAGCGAGGAATTGTTGCCACTAATCAAACCTCGTTGTTTGTTCTTCCATCCCTCTCAATGTGTTTTGTTCCTCAACTCAAGATGTTTCGACATCTCATTCCACGAGTTGATCTTGAGTGCTCGATCTTCGAGGAGATCGTCTCCTATAGAGTCTCCTTCTATCGCCATCGTGTTGGATGAAGATCTTGAAAGCAAAGACGTCAAGACCAAGATGATGGAATAAATCAACATTTTGAGAAGGGCAAATGGATCATGAAGATTGTGATAGTTACTGTGACTCCATTTTCCTCTTACCTCCGTCTTGAATCTCGGCGAGATTCTTGTTTAGTGGGGTGAGTTGTCACAACCCTAGAGCTTGCTTGTAACTAGTGGCATTGCATCCATGCATCATGTTTAATTTTCATGAAATTTGAAATGGGGATTGCCTAAACCCTAGCATTAAAGCAATTCAAATAGGTTCAACCAAAATATTTTCAATGACCTCAAAATATCCTTTTAAAATGTCCATGATTTATGGAAAAAGGTGAAAGCCTCTACGGAGATAATGCATATTTTTCCGGGACATTTTGGGCATTGAATTAAATCATTATGGTATTTGAGTTGGAGTTTAAAAGTTACCATTAAATATTGGTTGCTCCAAATATTCTGAGATTTATTGTGTGGTTTGAAAATAATTCAAATATACCTCACAAAAATTCACAGAATTAACCAAAATGTTTTAGTTGGGTTTTAATTGCAAACTTAAAGCAGATAATAGAAAACTAAAACAAATAAAAAGAGAGAGAGGCGTGCCTGCGCCACCTACAGCCCCATCAAGCCCCTCCTCTGTAGCAGCCCGGCTGGGCAAGCCAGCCAGCCCTACCACCGCTCATCGTCTTCCTCTGCCATGGCGAGAGGTGAAAGCGTGGCAGAGCAGCCACCTCCTGCCTACCTGCTGCTTGTTGGAGGCACCAGAGGTGCCACGCACACCCCCGACCCCTGCACCTCTCCTCTCTCCCCGGACCCCATTCTCTCCTCTGCTCCCTCTCTCTCGCCGGGACCGGCGCCATCGTCCGCCACCGGCCCGTTCACATGACCACAGCCAACTCCCGCCTCGCCCGGCCTTGAGAGCTCCACCTCGCCCCACTTCTTCCTCACCCAGGACAAAAGGCCGGGCGCCCCTGGTTGCCGCTAGCTCCGCCGTTCCCTCCTCGGCCACGAGGATCGCCGCCGTCAATTCGCCACCGTCGTCGCTTCCCGAGCTCGCTGACCATCTCTCGCGACCCATGTGAGCCTCGGTCGATTCCCTCTCTTCCCGCGTCATTTTAGCCTCGTAGCCGCCACCGCCATTGAAGCGAAGCTCACCTCCGCCGCGCTCGTCGCCGGCGCTGCTCGATGGCCATTTGGTCCCAGCTGGCGCCCATCGCACTCACCGCATCCGTGAAGCCACCACTAGCGCCTCAGCCGCTTGCTCGCACACATAGCGCTGCCGCACCGCCCGAACTCCGGCCGCCTGGTCGTCGTTGGTCTTGATTCCGGCTGCCCAGAGCTCAGCCGAAACTCCATCAAGAGCTTGGCTCGTTCGACTCCACCTAGGTGCCTTCCGGCCCATTTGGTTGCGGAAAATAAAATCACTTCGCCGCGCGGCGTCGCTGCCGCTGGCTAAGCATGACAGCCGACTTTGACTTTGACCACGGGTGGGCCTGGTTGACTCTCTGAGTCAATGACGGGAGGGGCCCGATACAGTAACTATTTAGGATTAGTTTTAATTAATTTTAGTTAAACTAATTACAACGACCAGCAGGATCCTTTGTCGAGGTTTGACCGGACCGTGTCCGTTGACCGCTGATGTCACTGCGGCGTCGGTGGCCGCGATAATTGATTTTCTGGATTTATTACAATTCAGGAAATTTCAGAAAATACCCCAAACTTCTAAAATTCATAGAGATTCAACCGTAACTCCAAAGGAAATAAGTTATATATGAAAAATGATCAGAAAAATATGAAGAATCTGTTTATGCCATGATCATGCATGTTTGAACAAGTTAACCTCACTGAATAGGATGAATCATGATTAGGGTAATTTATGAAATAACATTAGGAGTTGGAATTTGTTCTTGTTTGAGTTCCACTTCAATTAAATTGGCTAGATATTGCATTAGGTGAATTCAGAACCTTAACATGACATGTCATTCATGTGAATGTGCATTGCATTGATTGTGTTCTTTCTCGATTGCGGTGTTTGTCCCTCTCGGTGAGCGATGTCACAAGCGATGAATTCGATGACACCGATGAAGAACTATATTATCTTGAAGTGCCGAGCAAGCAAAACCCCTTGTTCATTCGCTATAATCCCACTCTCTCGCTCCTGCTCTATTTTCTGCATTAGGACAACAACGACTCATGTGTTACTTGCTGCGGTAGCTGAACCCCTTATCCTCTGCATGACTGTCATTCCACGATAATTAGATGAAACCCACTAGCATGAGTAGGAGTTGCTTGAGCCATGTTGTGTCCACTCATTCATGCTTGTTTGTCATGCCTCTCTGCTTAGAGTTGAGTCGGGTCGATTCATCGGGAATGAATTGGAATTATTATGAACATGTCCTATTGTGTGTGAGCTAAGTGTGTGAACACGATTTGGTAAAAGTAGCGGTGAGAGGCCATGTAGGAGTACATGGTGGGTTGTCTCATTGCAGCCGTCCTCGAGGAACTGAGTTACGTGTTTGTGATCCATGAAACAGTTACTACCACACATTGGGATCCTTAATTGACTCTCTCGGCTTCTTAACCACCCTTGTCCTTAGTTCGGGAGTTGCAAGTAGTTTACGGTGTTTGTAGCATCTTTGGGGCATGCATGGCGCTGACCTTAGGGGTGGGTTGTGTTGCGGTGAGGCACGTGGCCAGTGTACCGATTCGCCCGTTTGGTGTCTCGGGAACCCTGCACACATCGTTCGGGGCTGTATGGGAAACCTCGGCGGACTCCTGCGGATGGAACCTGAATAGGCGATAAACTGGACTAGGGACTTGAGTGTTTAGGTAGGTCGTGGCCGACACCCTCGCTGGGCTTCGCTTGAAGGTTGCAGTACACATCATGTAAGCGGCGATAAGTGGTGAGCGTGTGTGAAGAAGTACACCCTGCAGGGTTAATATGATCTATTGAATAGCCGTGTCCACGGAGAAGGACTTACAGGTTGCCTATATCGGTTCATAGACAAGTGAAAGTGGATACTCTAAAATCGCATAAGATAAGCGTGAGTGCTATGGATGGCGTTCTCGTAGGGAGGCGGGAGCGGGTCCATAGTGGTGTATTGATATGGTGAATATGTGGACTCGTGTGTGCCACCTCAAAAGAGTTACTTGCGTCGTAGTTCGGGATAGCCACGAGTCAAAGCTGGCTTGCTGCGATCAAACTACACCACCCCCTTTTGATAATGATGTATATGTAATTAGTTCTGATGTAAGTCTTGCTGAGTACAATTGTACTCACGTTTTCCTATTTTTTGTTTTTGGAGAGAGACGTCAGTCTCGCTAGTAGTTCCACGTGGACTTCGATGTTTAGCTTGTTACCTCAGCTACGATCTTGTGCCCTCGGCATGATCTGGTAGATAGTCAGGCTTCTCAGCCTTTTCCATTTATAGATGTCTGTACTTAGACATGTTTAGCTTCCGCTTGTGTTTTGACTTGTATGCTCTGAGTGTTGGGTCATGAGACCCATGTTTGTAATATCTCGCTCCTCGGAGCCTAATGAATAAATATTTGAGTCGTAGAGTTACATTGTGATGCCATGTTGTATCTACACATATTGAGCATATTGTGTGTATGTTTGAAATGCTTGGTATGTGTGGGATCCGACAATCTAGTTGTTTATCCTTGGCAGCCTCTCATATGGGAAATGTAGTCTAGTTCTTCTGGCGATAGTAATCTGCTACAGCCCGGTTCACGGAGTCCATCTAGCCCAGCACTCTGCTCTGGACACTTGGTGGCGGCATGTGTTTCACCGTTCTGTATACGTCCCTTGAAAATGTCACTTGGTGATATTAGTCTGCCTAGCCTGCTACAGCCGGGATACGAGTCTGTTAGCCAGTGCTACAGCCGAATTCATCCATTGATGACCGACATGCTCGATGTGATTCATGTATGCTGTCCCCATGGGTTAGTGCCGCTTTGGGTTCCACGACTAGCCATGTCGGCCGGGTTCTCTGTCATATGGATGCTAGCGACACTATCATATCGTGAGCCAAAAGCGCATAAGCGGTCCGGGCCATGGTAAAGGCGACACCCGTGGGAATACCGTGCGTGAGGCCGCAAAGTGATATGAGGTGTTACCGGCTTGATCGATGTGACTTGGAATAGGGGTCCTGACAGTTTGCCTTCGAGAGAATTTTGTTCCTCATTCGGAAGATACTCCGTTGATACTCGGTCGACTTGTGCTTCATCTATCCTGCGGTAGAGATGGAACCTGACTGCGGCCCGACCTCGTCGTCCTTGCGGATTGGGATGAACCGCGTTATACTTATGGCGAAGCTCCGAAGGAGAAGGTAACAGTTGACCTGCACCTCGTCGTCCTTGCGAATTGGGATGAACCGCACGTTGTACTTGTGGCGAAGCTCCGAAGGAGGAGGTAGCAGTCAACCTGCACCTCGTCGTCCTTGCGGATTGGGATGGACCGCATGTTGTACTTGTGGCGAAGCTCCGAAGGAGAAGGTAACAGTCGACCTGCACCTCGTCGTCCTTGCGGATTGGGACGAATTCCTTACTTAGGCGAGCCTTTGGACATAACTAAGCCCCAGTGAGAGGTTTGCTCTCCACTCGGTGGGATTTATTACTTAGGCGAGCCTTTGGGCTGCAGCTAAGCCTCAGTGGGAGGTTTGCTCTCCACTCGGTAGGATTTCTATTACTTAGGCGAGCAGCAGGCTGCAGCTAAGCCTTGAGTGGGAGGTTTGCTCTCCACTCGGTGGGATTTCTATTACTTAGGCGAGCAGCTGGGCTGCAGCTAAACCTCCAGTGGGAGGTTTGCTCTCCACTCGATGGGATATCTATTACTTAGGCAGGCTGGGCTGCAGCTAAGCCCCCATTGGGAGGTTTGCTCTCCACTCGGTGGGATTTTCATTACTTAGGCGAGCAGCGGCACTGCAGCTAAGCCTCCCGGTGGGAGGTTTGCTCTCCACTTGGTAGGATTTTTATTATTTTGGATCTTAAGGCGAATCCTTGGGTTGTTGCAAGCCCCCGAGTGGGAGGCTGGCTCACCACTCAATAGGATTTGAATACTTAGGCGAGTACTTGGACTGCAGCTAAGCCTCCGAGTGGGAGGCTGGGTCACCACTTGGTAGGATTTTGAATACTTAGGCGAGTACTTGGACTGCAGCTAAGCCTCCGAGTGGGAGGATGGCTCTCCACTCGGTCGGATTTTGAATACTTGGCGAGTACTTGGACTGCAGCTAAGCCCCAGTGGGAGGCGGCTCGCCACTCGGTGGGATTTTGAATACTTAGGCGAGCGGATTAGCAGCTAAGCCCCGAGTGAGAGGCGGCTCGTCACTCGGAAATGATTTTTACAAACTTAGGCGAACGGATTAGCAGCTAAGCCACCTGGGAAATTTCAACAAAAGTAATAACAATCCTTTGGGAAAATTATAACATTCTCGTCTTAGATAAACAAACTACAAAAGTACTTTTATTACATCTCAACCGAGTGAGTATTAAGTGTAAAAGGCGGAGCAGCTCCGCGTTCAAGCTCGAGGCTCGTCGATCTGGCGATCAACGTTATAGAGATGATCGCTCCGTTGTGGAGAACTCTTGTGGCGATGAAGGACCTTCCCAAGTGGGAGCGAGCTTGTGTGGTTTCTGTTGATCCGCTCGGAGGACCAAATCTCCCTCTTGGAAGGCTCGACTCTTCACATTTACGGCATGGATTCGGCGCAAGTCTTGTTGATAGATAGTCGGCGGATCAGGGCCATTTCTCTCTCCTCTTCAAGAGGTCGTTGCATCTTGCGGGCTTGTTCCGCTTCTTCTTGAGTATAATTTGACTCGAGGCGCATTGTGAAGCGGGTCACTCGGCGAGCTGCTTCAGCTCCATAGACCGGGAAGAATGGAGCTCTCGATCGATCGATTAGGAGTGGTCCTCAATCCCGAGAACTGATGGAAGTTAAATGGACCCAAGCTCTGCTGCGTGTTTGAGATCACGCATCGGCCGTGGTTTCAGCCCTTTGAGAATGAGGCCGTTTGCGTTACCTTGTCCATTCGGCGAGGATGAGCCATTTGAAGCATAGTCGACCAGCGTGCCTTGAGAGCGCGAAGGCTTTGAACTTGTCATTATCGAAGTTTGACCCATTGTCGGTGATGATGCTATCGGAACTCCATATCTGAATATCAACTCTCTAATGGCGATAGCGATTGCATGCATCGAGGTTCTTGATGGGCAGCCCGATCCACTTGGTGAACTTGTCATTGCTACTAGCAAATGAGTGAAGCCGCTTACGCGATTCTCAACGGTCCAATCATGTCCAATCCCCAAACAGCGAAGGGCCAAGCAGGTGGAATGGTCTTCAAGGCTGAGGTGGGCTTGTGCGACATGTTGGAATAGAAATGACATCCTTCACACTTGTCGACTATTTATTTTGCCATTTCATTTGCTTTGGCGGTAAAATCCCTTCGGTATGCTTTAGCCACAATGGTCGAGAGGACACATGATAGCCAGGTCTCCAGTGGATATCCTCAAAATTATCGACCTTCTTACGGCGTGATACACTTCGGCCGACTCGATCGCGCTTTCTCTGTACAATTGTCCCTTGATCCTTTGTAAAGGCCTTGGATCGACCAGACGATCTGTCGAACCTCTTCTTCATTCTCTGGGAGCTCTTTTCTTAGGATATATGCGATGTGCGGCCTTTGTCGATCGGGAGTGATGACCACAACTTCCATAATCAGGTCGACCATGGCTGGGACCTCAACTTCATCGGATCATTGGCACTCTTTTGCTGCGGGGCTTCTTACGTGAAAGGATCCTCCTGCGATGGAGCATGAATGTGTTCAAAAATACATCACTTGGAATGGCTTCCCTCTTGGACCCTATCTTCGCCAAATCATCTGCAGCTTGATTTTTCGATCGGGGTATATGATGAAGCTCTAACCCTCGAATTTCTTCTCCACTTTCTCCTTTGCATTACTGATAACTTGTCATAGCTGGGCTTCGACATCCTCCTTCATCACTTGATTAACAACCAGATCCGAGTCACCGTAGACCATAAAGGCGGACAGACGCCGAGTGAAATGGCCATCGCAACCCATACGAAGTGCCTCATATTACGCCGTTGTTGGAAGAATCAAAGTGAATCTGGAGAGCGTATTTGAGCTTATCTCCTCGGGAAACCAATACAACCCCGTGCGAACCGTTCAGCATCATGGAACCATCGAAAAACATAGTCCGATGCTCCAGGTGAACTTGGTCGGAAGCTCTTGTTGATCCACTCGGCGAGGAAATCTGCTATTGCTTGGGACTTGATGGCTTTCTTTGCCTCAAATTTGATATCAAGGGAAGGAGTTCAATCGCCCATTTAGTCACTCGACCGATTGCATCTCTGTTATGAAGAATTTACGATAATGGGCGTCGGCGGCGATGTAATGGAATAATCGGAGAAATAATGAGCAACCTTCTTTGTGGTCATATAAATCCATAAACAAGTTTACGATAGTGAGGGTATCTTTGCTTTGATGGGGTTGACACTTGAAAGATAATAAACTGGGCGTTGAAATTTGAAGGCTTTCCCTTCTTCTTCCCGCTCGGCCGTAAATGCAGTCTTGGCGACTTGTCCGATGGCTGCAATATAAAGCTACAAAGGCTCTTTGCTGATAGGAGCAGCAAGCACCGGCTGGGTGGAAGCGAGCTTTTAGCTCGCAAATGCTGCATCAACTTCAGAGTCCATTCGAACTTGTCGACTTCTTCATCGATCGGTAAAGAGGCAATGCCTTTTCACGGCGAGATGAATCGACTTAAGCGGCCAAGCATCCGATAAGCTTCGGACGCCGTTACTGCGCGCGAGCGCTTCATTGAATATAGTGCCAACCTTTTAGGGTTAGCATCGATTCCTCGCTCGAAGCGAAAACCGAGTAACTTTCCGCCGGGAACTCCAAATGTGCACTTTGATGGGTTAAGCTTGATATCATACCTCCACGAGATTGGCAAATGTTTTAGCAAGGTCGGTCAACAGGTGGAACCCTTCGTGACTTGACCACTATATCATCCATGTGCGCTTCGCATTCCGACTGATTTGGTGAGCAAACACTTGAATCATCCTCAAGAATGTGGCTCGGCATTCTTGAGACCGAATGGCATGGTGACATAACGAAGCACCGAATGGAGTGATGAGCGCTGTTTTAATCTCATCGGGTCCATCTGAGCGGATCTGATGGTACCGGAATAGGCGTCTAAAAAGACAACCTCTCACATCCCTTGATTGAGTCGACTATTTGGTCGATGCGAGGAAGAGGAAATGATCTTTCGAGCAGGACCGATTGATATGCTTGAAATCGATGCACATGCGCAGCGACTTGTCCTTCTTGGGGACCATGGCGACATTGGTGAGCCACTCGGGTGGTAGATCTCTCGGATGAACTCTGCCGCTAAGAGCGAGCCACCTCCTCGCCAATGGCCTTTCTCTTACGGGCGGCGGACCGCCGAAGATATTCTTTAACGGTTTGAATTTTGGGTGCGACTCGTGGCGATGCTCAGCCAGCCCCACAGGAACACTGGCATGTCGGAGCTTCCATGCAAAGATCTCCCAGTTCTCACGGAGGAACTGGATGGCGCTTCTTCCTATTTTGAGTCAGTGTTTTTGAGATGTTGGTGGAGCAGCATTGGGATCGATCGGGTGAATGTGAACTGTTTACGTCTCACGGTCGGTGAAATGCTGACTCCATAGCAGATTTCTTAGCTGCAACAAATCACTTTCGGATCTGCAGTTTTACGATACTCTTGTAGCTCTACCACCAGCCCGAGCATCGGCGATCTTGGAGCCTTTGGAAGCACTCTTCCGCCTTCTTCCGATTGCCCATAACGGTGATCACGCCCTTGGGACCAGGCATCTTCAGTTTAAGATACCGTAACATGGTGGGGCCATGAAGCGTGCATAAGCTGGCCTTCCCGAATAAGCGTGATAAGCGCTCTGAAATCCACGACTTCAAAGGTCAACTTTTCTTTCGGAAATGCTTGAATCACCAAAAACTACATCAAGAGCAATTTGGCGAGTGACTCAGCCTTCTTTCGGGAATGACTCCGTGGAAGCTCATATTCTTGATCTGAGTGCGGACATCGGAAGGCCCATCCCTTTCAGCGTCTCCGCGTACAATATGTTCAAGCCACTACCACCATCCATCGGGACTTTGGTCGGTCGAGTGCCCTCAACAAGCTGGGTGCGACCACCAATGCTTGCCTCGAGGGTGGCAATGTCGTCGGGTGATCGGTGGTCGAATGTGATGGCGATGCAGGACCATTCAGATAATTGGGAGTCACGGGCGACCAAATTCACTTCGATTGATAACCTTCAATCGACTTTTGCTTCGGCGTCGGCAAAAATCATCGGTGGAATTGACACAGGGATATCCATCATCCTTTCATCTTTGTCCTCAACTTTATACATTTCCTTATCCTTATCCTTGAGCTGTTTCCCTTGGGCTGCTGAATCAAAACCGACAACTGTCGAGTGGTATGTTTGGGTAAATGAGTTTACCCTCTTCATCTTTCTTTGTATGAATATGGCATGGCAAATCCAACACGTTGTTTCCATCTGGTCTTTCACCTTCTTGGGGTTCCAAGGACCCTTGGGTTTCCCTTGAACTTTCACAGGGTCCTGACCAAGGCCTCTCCGGGGCAGCTAGCTCGACTTTGCGCTCTGCTTTCATTGGAATTTCCTCCACCGGCCTCATTGGCGGCCGATTTGTATTTACCACTCCGGAGCCGATCCTCTTCTTCACCATTTGCATACTTGGTGGCAATCTCCATCATCCGACTCAAGGTCATATCTTCGGTTCGACCAAATTTCAAACTCAACTCTCTGTTCTTGACACCTTCTTTGAAGACACAGACTGCCTGGTGATCAGACACATTATCGACTATGTGGTGCAAAGTGATCCACCTCTGGATATAATCTCTCAAAGTTTCACTCGACTTTTGCACACACGACTGCAACTCCATCAATCCTGCTAGTCGTTTGCAAGTTCCTTCAAATGTCCCGACAAACACTCGGGCAAGATCTTCCCAAGTGTAAATACTGTTGGGTGCTAACTGATTCAACCACGCCCTGGCTGAACCCTCCAACATAAGAGGCAAATGCTTCATGGCTACCTCATCGTTGCCACCGCCGATCTGAACAGCCACTCGGTAATCTTCAAGCCAAGTGTCAGGTTTGGATTCAGCAGTGAACTTCTTGACTCGATCGCCAACCTTGAAGTTGGGAGGAATCACATGACTCGATGGCTCTGCTGAAACACTCTGGTCCCGAGACATGAACTCTGTTCTGGAAGGAACATCTCTATCATGGCCGTCTCGGTGAGCTCTGTTCCTGTCGACCAAACCTTGAACGATAATAGATCTCGCATCAAAGCCTGGTTCCCTAGGGTCGAATGGAACTCTTCGCCCAACACTATGCTGGCGTCTGTTGTCCTGCTGCCGAGGAGTGTATGATCCACCCCTTGGGGGAGGAGTGGGCACTCGACGTCGTCGTTGCGATCGAATCGATTACTCATACTGCTTTCATGACCCTTGTCTTGATCATCAAGCCCCCCACGTTCCTCACGCCTCGAAGCGATCTCCGACTATGGGCCATTGGACTGAATTAGCAACAGCGGATCATTGTGAATCCTGTTCTGCGGTTGTGATACCACTGAGTTTTGATCTCCTGCCGCCGGAGCAGATCTCGATTTGCAGCAAACCTCTACCGCCTCCGGTGGGAAGGCTGAATTGACTCTGCTATCTGGCGGCAGCTGCTAAATTCTGAATCGGAGTTCGATATACGAGTTGGCGGTTGAAAGAGGCGGCGTCATTGGATTCTGGAACCCTTGGTCGGCGGCTTTCGTCAGTACTCGCTGAAGATTCTGTAGTCGAGTGTGCTCAGCCAGTTGGCCAAGCATGCATCCTCAAGGCACGAGCCTCGGGGTTTCTCCAACGATAGGAGTGCGAAGTGCATCCATGTTCCGGCAATGACTCCTCCCTCTGGAGGCGAAGTGAGGGGCTCGGGCATGTACTCTTCGTGGGCTTGCTCGGATCGCCTCCACCGTCACCTCCGTTGGTGCGGGTGAATCCGGGGGACTCGTGGTCCATCGACCATCGAGAACCTCTGCCGCCCGGGTCCTTTGCTATCGCATTTGGACACAATCTCTCTGAGCCGGTCGGCCAGGTCGAGCAGGCCGTAGAGATTCGTCGGGCTCGATCGCGCGACTTGGGGGTGGCCGTGGCGGGCCACCGCATGCCTCACCACCGCTGAAGCCTCGACCGACCGGGCAGCTTGCGCGGTGGGAGGCCCAGGGCGAAGGCGGCACGAGGAACCGACCCATCTTGGGTCGGCGGTTGCCGCAGGAGGGCGTCGCGGACACCTGCAGCAGAAGTCGTCGCCCGTGAGACGGGGAGCGCGTCCACGTCGAGTGGAGCCTCCACGAAGCCAAGCGGGTCGTCGGTGTGAGCGTGAGCACACGAGGCGGATCTCGTGGCCGTCAACCAGAACTCCACCTAAAACCATGATGTAGGAGATCGAAAGAATCCCAACTTCTCCAACAAATCGCTAGAACACATTACGGTGGGCGCCAACTGTCGTGGTTCTAAGTGCAGCGGTAGAATGGGGGTAGGTATGGAGAGGAAAGATCCTAGCTATGGAGTAGTTGTATACACAAGAGATTTTCGAGTTCAGGCCCTTCTCGGAAGTAATAGCCCTCGTCTCGGGCCGGGCGGTCGGTGAATTATATGTATGTGTGTTACGAGTGCGAACCCCTCTACATGGGAGGGTGGCTTATATAGAGTGTGCGGGACCCCAGCCAGCCCGTAGTAGAGGTTTAAGGTGCGTTAAAGCTAGGCGTTCTTGGTAGCATACCCATAAAATGTCATTAAGATCATAAAGACTATTTAACTCTGAGACCGTTTGGGCACCGAGTGGCTCTTGTACTCCTGGTGGTCGAGTGGGTCTTCATGGTCGAGTGTCTTTGAATCAGTCAAGTGGAAACCTACCAGGTCGACTGGAAGGCTGCTTCTCTTGCGAGTGTCCTTGTGGAGGGTACATTTGGGCAGGTCTATGACCCTACCCCTGGTACATGACTTCATCACTGTCCTCCTGGCAGGAGGTAAGCGATAACTGGCTTGGGCCAACAGTGCTGGGCCGGCATAGTGCCAGGCCAGGTAGGTGTTCTCTCTCTCTCTCTTTCTAATTTTGTTACTGTTTTCTATTTATTTTGATATGTTTTGAATTAGTAAAAATACTAACTCATTTTGTAAAATCCTGACAAAAACTGTGGGCACTATTTGAATTATTTCCAATAGCCCCCAAGTACTTTCAGGATTATTTGGAAATTTAAAAATATTTATAAGATTTAAATGTCCAAATTCAAATACTTATGAATTAATTCAAAAATCCAGAATAGCCTCCAAAAATATGAAACCATTTTTGGCAGAGGGTTTAGCCAGGACCAAATATGGTGAACATTTATGAAGGGCATTTTGGGTTCATTGAAAAGATTTTAGTAAACCCTAGTTGAAATCATTTGGTGCTAGGGTTTCAACATCCCCATTTCAAGTTTCTTAGGAATTTAAACATGATGACATGATGAGCAGGCAAAGTCAAGCAAGGGCTGATGCAGGGGCTGTGACAGCAACAGCAGCCCGTGGCGAACCAAAGGCGGAGGGCGATGGTGTGGCCTCGGGCCAGGAGCGAGCGAGGAGCAGGGAAGATCACAGCCAGCCGTGGGAGGCGGGAGGCGGGCGGTCCCGCCGGCGCTGGTTTGGCTTTGGCGGCTCGAGGAAGAAGAGGCGAAGAAACCACGACGGATGTTGAATGTCAATCCAGCGGTCAAGGTTGGCACAATTGTTTGTTGACTAAGCGGACACCAAGTAGCATACTTTTTATATATATGAAGAAAACTGCCGGAAAATCGTTCGTCGCCGTCCTCCTCACGAGGAGCGTTAAGCCACATAAGTGACTAGCACCCTTGGTTTTCAACCGAGAGGTCTTGGGTTGAGTCCAGGAACTCTCAATTTTGTCCTCCTTCCTTCCTCGCAAAAAGGGTAAGAAAATCAAAGACTTGGGAAGGCGTCTGAGAACAAGCTAGTGTACCAATAAAGAGGCGTTGCGAGTTTTAGAAAAAAGAAAGGCGTGCTCACATGGCTGGTTGAATCCAAACCTAGACTATGACTATATATGGTGCTATGCTACTCTGCAAGTAATGGCCCGACATATCCAACGTTTGCTTCTCCTCTTCTCTAGTTACTCGCCTAGCATCGAAGCTCGGCGCGCAGCAACCATGTCCGCTGGCTGCTCATCCACATGCTCTTCAGCAGGAAACAACTAGATATGCGCCAAGTCGCCACCCATACCATTGCCTGTGGGTTTCATCACACCCCCGCCGGCACGCGCACCACAGCCGATTGCTCATCGCAACCCGCTGCCGTTGGTGTGGTGCCACTGCTGCAAATCACGCAGAGTCATCCGTCACGTCTCAACCACAATCCGCAACCCTGGCCGAGTCTTCTACAAATGCCCGAATCATGGGCTAATAATATGTTTAAGTGTTGTTCTGCTGCTTTCAGTTGCTGATTTTTTTTAATAGTTTGGTTGATGATCTTCCAATTTGATTCGTGCAGAAAAGGGAAGATTCGTGTGATTTGTATTTTTGGGAAGTTGCTGATGTGGGGGAATGCAACTATGCTGATTATTTAGTTAGCGAGGAATCCCAATACCAGCAGGTTGGGGTGTTGGACAAATGGCTGAAGGAGCGGCAGAAGAGGAAGATCAGAGCGAAGGTTAAAGATGAAGTTCCTCTGATCATGGCCAAGCAACAGCTGCTGAACGACCTTGACAGCAATGAGGAGATGAAATATCTTGTGAAGATAATGGGAAAAATCGATGTGCTCTGTAGGATGATTGTCTCTTTATTTGCAGTGTATGTAGCACTTTCGTGATGTATTCGATGGCTACGACATGAGCACTTTGCTGAAACTAGTAATGAATGAAACCTGTGTAGCAGGCTGGGCGTAGTGTTGTGAACATCTAATGATTTCAAATAACAGAAATCAGGGGGTATCCCCTTTTGCTCAAATAAATAAATAAATAGCAGAGGCCCTATCGGGTCAGCTTTGTTCTCATTCGAAGGTGTCGAGCAAATTGCAGTCCAACAGCAAACTATGTCATCAAATTCAAGTTTCACAACCAAATATGAGTACAACTAAACAACAATGTCATCATTTTTTAGTTGTCATACAATCACCAAACATAAATCAGCATACATAACAAGTGATGTTCTCATAGCAAAATACTAAACAACATGTTCATCAGGTTTCAGTTGTCATAGCAAACGCAATTTCACATAGTAGATAAAAAAAACGTCTTCTGGCAGGCAAATACGACAAAAGCAATGTAATCATCATCCGCAGCAGCAGCGTCAACATCTTCGCCATGTGTATCAGTCTGAATCGTAATTCCCCACGGTGTCATCTTCTTCTTCGTCCTCAACGTCCTTGAACGTTGGCTTCTTCTTGATCAACTCTTGTATGTCCACAACACGGAAGGCAATCTTTTAGCGGCTTCATTGGCGTGATGGTTCTCAAAGATATTAGGAACATTTGTGTTATCTTGTACATCAGGGAGCGATGTAAGCATCATCTTGTTGTGCAACTTCATTAAGCAATTCCTCTTCTCAAACCTTTGCAATACTCTCCGATCATCGCTATGTGCAAATGTGTCTTCCAAGAAAAATAACTGTGTTGCTTGATTTGCCAAAATAAAAGGCTCGTTGGTGCAGTACGCCGCCTCGACATTGATGGATTTGAAATAGTCATCAGCTCTGGGCTTTGTGATCTGGAAAACAGGTTATACCAACGACAAACTGTGAACCACACACGATGATCCTCGGCGGAGATATCTGCAAGCTGAACAATGTGTGTTATGTTAGCATACATTTCAGTTGTCTCTTTGTCATCGTATTTGTGCTCATGATGGCACTGTTTTGTGTCTTCTGCCTTCGTCTCGTGCAAGTGTGTTGTGGCGCACATCTCCAACAACATAAGATTCATAATGTCTTACCCGAGTATCGGGACCCATTGCTAGTGAGTAAAGGGCATTATCAACTGCCTGCCCATCCTCCGCATCTTCTTAACCTATAGTTAGAAAATAGACAAGCTGATCATCTTATGTACTCAATATATTAAAAAAACTGACAGTGCACTTCAAAAGCTTACATGGTTCTTGAACCATTTCGCAAATCCTGCCATAACCAGTTTGTCAATGTTTCTTGGATTTTGCGGCAATAACTCCTCTTTGTAGATGCTGCACAACATAGTGATCGCGTCAAACATCTAAATATAAAAGAATGTGCTGCAAGTTTAGTAGATTACGATGTATGAGCTGCAGTACTGCACTTACTTGATATAAGGTAGTGTCTTAGGACAGTTATTCAACACATACTAAACCATTTTGTCCAAATATTTAGGTTTGTCCTCTTGTCGACTCTTCCCTGTAACTCGAACAGAATAATCGAAAACATTGAGCCCGGGATTGTCTTCACCCACCTCTTTGCTAAGCTGATCAGCTGTTTCAATGTATTTTGAGCAGAATGTCAATGCTTCTGTAGCAATGTAGGCCTCTGCAATGGAACCCTCGGGTCTAGCTCTGTTCCTAACATAGCCCTTGAAATTGCCTAGCCGCCTTTCAATAGAGTACATCCAGCCATACTATACTGGACCTCTAAGTAGTGCCTCACCAGGTAGATGAACAGCCAAATGCACCATCACATGAAAGAAGGCTGGAGGATATATCTTCTCAAGGTCGCATAGGATAGTTGGTATCTTGTCTCTAAGACGCTCCAAAGCATCTATCCTGATATTCCTACTGTAGAGTTCCCTGAAGAATTGTCCCAACTCTGCAACTGCTCTGTATAAGTCAGGGCGGCCCAATCCTCTAAGGATAATAGGTAAAACCCTTTGAAGTAGGACGTGGTAGTCATGAGTTTTCAACCCTTGTACCTTGTTTCCATCTGCACTGACTCTCCTTTCAGGGTTGGAAGCAAATCCATGTGGGAATCTCACACGTGTGAGGACCTCATGAAATTCTTTTCTTTTTACCTTGTCCAAGATGTACACAGCTGGTGCCATATCCCATGGTTTACCTTCATCTTGCACCTGCAAATCCTTTCTCATACCCAGGTGTGTTAAATCAATCCTAGATTTTAAGGTATCTTTCATCTTGCCTTCAATATTAAGAAGTGTGCTGATAATGCGGTCACATATTTTTCTCGATGTGCATCACATCAAGATTATGCCGCAGATCCAAATCTTTCCAATACTCCAAGTCCCACAAAGTGGACCTGCGGGTAAACAATAATCTCTCTTCTACCCTACCACGCTTCCTTTTCCGCTACCATTACCGGGATGGTTTCACGGTGTAATATACTGACCTTCTCTAATTCCACTTGCAACTCATCGGCGGTGAGCCTCTTTGGCGCATCACGGTTTTCATGCTTTGCATTGAACACATGTCTTGGTATTTTCTAGGATGTGGTTTGTCCTTGGCAAGAAAACGGTGGTGTCAATGTAACAGATCTTGCTAAGTATTGCGTATGACAGTGATTCTGTCATAGCGAACACATGCATTGTAACCATGTGTCGTTACATACGACATAGTGCCCAAAGCGGATAATCATGGATGCACCAAATTATAACAGCTACATAAAAATAAATCAGCTGGTGGGCTGCTATATAGGTCTCGAGTGAGAACACCCTTCCATAGCTGTTGAAGTTCCTCCACAAGAGGCTCCATGAA
Source organism: Aegilops longissima (assembly GCA_021605205.1). NCBI lineage: Eukaryota > Viridiplantae > Streptophyta > Magnoliopsida > Poales > Poaceae > Aegilops > Aegilops longissima. The sequence goes on along the minus strand of CM038679.1, from coordinate 101,087,739 downwards.
CAAATCAAAATCCTTTCCAGGACTTTTTGGACCTGGGATGAGCAAGGCCATCATGTAGTTTGATTCTTTGGTGCAGACATTTTGAGGCATGTTGTAAGGGATAACAAGCACTGGCCACATGCTATATGTGGCGCTCTGGTGGCCAAATGGGTTAAATCCATCTGAAGCTAAGCCAAGTCTAATGTTTCTCGGGTCAGCAGAAAATCTTTGTGTTTATCATTGAAGCTTTTCCACTCACTACCATGAGATGGATGGCGCATTACATTCTGATCTCTGTACTCCTGGTTCCTAGAATGCCACAGTACATCCTCTCTTGTTTTAGCATCATGAAACAACTCTGCAATCTTGGTGTAATTGGAAAATGTCTCAGAACATTATGAGGAATCCTCTTCACAGCATCGCCATCTTTCCATCTTGATGATTTGCATTTCGGGCATTCACTTAAGTTGGCATAATCCTTCCGGAACAGAACACAATTATTCTTACAAACATGGATCATATCATATCCAATTCCAACTGCACGAAGGAAATTCTTCATTTCTTTGTAGGTGTGTGGCAGCTCGACGCTTCTCTGGGAAAGATTCGCGGAAAGCAGCCAACATCGCATCGAATGATTTGTTGGTCATCCGCTCAGATGTCTTCTCCTGAAGAAAGTTGACCATAGCTGAGAATACTAACAACTTATTGTTGGGGAACGTAGTAATTTCAAAAAAAAATCCTACGCACACGCAAGATCATGGTGATGCATAGCAACGAGAGGAGAGAGTGTTGTCTACGTACCCTCGTAGACCGTAAGTGGAAGCGTTATATCAACGCGGTTGATGTAGTCGTACGTCTTCACGATCCGACCGATCCAAGCACCGAAAGCACGACACCTCCGAGTTCTGCATACGTTCGGCTCGGTGACGTCCTCGCCTTCTCGATCCAGCAAGAGGGGTAAAGTAGTAGATGAGTTTCGGCAGCACGACGGCGTGGTGACGGTGTTGGTGAAGAACAATCTTCGCAGGGCTTCGCCTAAGCACTACAAAAACTATGACGGAGGATAAACTAGAGAGGCGGGGTTGCGGCACGGCTTGGTGTTTCTTGATCTGTCTTGGGTGCTAGCCCTACCCCTCTATTTATATGTTGAGCCACAGGGTGAAACTTGGAGTAAAAGCCTCCTCAAAGTCGGTTTCACCCGAAGGCAAGAGTCCTTGGGCTAGGCGCTAGGGTTCCGGTGTCTACCCCTAGGCGCCAGGTTCTGGCGTCTAGCCTCTGAATCTCATAAAACTTCCTTTTGCACTTTCCAAAAGCCTCATGGGCTTTCCCCTTTAGCCAGATAAAGTGTTCTCATGCCCAAACATTTGAAACATCCAGAACCCCTTAGGTGAATTCGGAACCCTTAGAAGATCAAACATTACTATCCACATATCAATCTTTACTTACAGACCATTCGGAGTTCCTCGTCATATCGTGATCTCATCAAAACTCCAAACAACATTCGGTCACCAACATACATAACTCATAGTACTATATCGTCAGCGAATGTTAAGCGTCACGGACCCTACGGGTTCGAGAACTATGTAGACATGACCGAGACACCTCTCTTGTCAATAACCAATAGAGGGACCTGGATGCCCATATTGGCTCCTACATATTCTCTGAAGATCTTTATCGGTCGGACCGCATAACAACATCGTTGTTCCTTTGTCATCGGTATGTTACTTGCCGAGATTCGATCGTCGGTATCTCAATACCTATTTCAATCTCGTTACCGGCAAGTCTCTTTACTCGTTCCGTAATACATCATCCATAACTAACTCATTGGTTGCAATGCTTGCAAGGCTTATAGTGATTTGCATTACCGAGTGGGCGGAGATACCTCTCCGACAATCGGAGTGACAAATCCTAATCTCGAAATCGCCAACCCAACAAGTACCTTGGAGACACCTGTAGAGCACCTTTATAATCACCCGATTCGTTGTGACGTTTGGTAGCACACAAAGTGTTCCTCCGATGGCAGGAGTTGCATAATCTCATAGTCATAGGAACATGTAGAAGTCATGAAGAAAGCAATAGCAACATACTAAACAATCAAGTGCTAAGCTAACGGAATGGGTCAAGTCAATCACATCATTCTCCTAATGATGTGATCCCGTTAATCAAATGACAACTCATGTCTATGGCTAGGAAACTTAACCATCTTTGATCAACGAGCTAGTCAAGCAGAGGCATACTAGTGACACTCTGTTTCTCTATGTATTCACACATGTATTATGTTTCCAGTTAATACAATTCTAGCATGAATAATAAACATTTCATGATATAAGGAAATAAAAATAACTTTATTATTGCCTCTAGGGCATATTTCCTTCAGTCTCCCACTTGCACTAGAGTCAATAATCTAGTTACATAGTAATGATTCTAACACCCATGGAGCCTTGGTGCTGATCATGTTTTGCTCGTGGAAGAGGCTTAGTCAACGGGTCTACAACATTTAGATCCGTATGTATCTTGCAAATTTCTATTCCTCCCACCTGGACTAGATCCCGGATGGAATTGAAGCGTCTCTTGATGTGCTTGGTTCTCTTGTGAAATCTGGATTCCTTCGCTAAGGCAATTGCTCCAGTATTGTCACAAAAGATTTTCATTGGACCTGATGCACTAGGTATGACACCTAGATGGGATATGAACTCCTTCATCCAGACTCCTTCATTTGCTGCTTCGAAGCAGCTATGTACTCCGCTTCACCGTAGATCCGCCATGATGCTTTGTTTAGAACTGCACCAATGACGGCTCCACCATTCAATGTAAACACGTATTTGGTTTGTGATTTAGAATCGTCCGGATCGGTGTCAAAGCTTGCATCAGCGTAACCATTTACGATGAGCTCTTTGTCACCTCCATAAGCGAAAACATATCCTAGTCCTTTTCGGTACTTACGGATGTTCTTGACGCTGTCGATGATCCACTCTGGATTACTTTGGTACCTCCTGCTAGACTTATAGCAAGGCACACATCAGTGCAGTACACAACATTGCATACATGATAGAGCCTATGGCTGAAGCATAGGAACATCTTTCATTTTCTCTATCTTGGCGGTGGTCGGGCATTGAGTCTTACTCAACTTCACACCTTGTAACACAGGCAAGAACCCTTTCTTTGCTTGATCCATTTTGAACTTCTTCAAAATTTTGTCAAGGTATGTGCTTTGTGAAAGTCCAATAAGCGTTTTGATATATCTCTATAGATCTTCATGCCCAATATGTAAGCAGCTTCACCGAGGTCTTTCATTGAAAAACTCTTATTCAAGTATCCCTTTATGCTATCCAGAAATTCTACATCATTTCCAATCAGTAATATGTCATCCACATATAATATCGGAAATGCTACAAAGCTCCCACTCACTTTCTTGTAAATCGAGGCTTCTCCAAAAGTATGTACAAAACCAAATGCTTTGATCACACTATCAAAGCGTTTATTCAACTCGAGAGGCTTGCACCAGTCCATAAATGGATCGCTGGAGCTTGCACACTTTGTTAGCTCCTTTGGATCGACAAAACCTTCGGTTGCATCATATACAACTCTTCTTCCGAAATCCATTCAGGAATGCAGTTTTGACATCCATCTGCCAAATTTCATAATCATAAAATGTGGCAACCGCTAACATGATTCGAACAGACTTAAGCATCGCTACAGTGAGAAGGTCTCATCGTAGTCAATCCCTTGAACTTGTCGAAAACCTTTCGCAACAAGTCGAGCTTTGTAGACAGTAATATTACCGTCAGCGTCAGTCTTCTTCTTGAAGATCCATTTATTCTCAAGTGCTTGCCGATCATCGGGCAAGTCAACCAAAGTCCACACTTTGTTCTCATACATGGATCCCATCTCAGATTTCATGGCCTCAAGCCATTTCGCGGAATCTGGGCTCACCATTGCTTCTTCATAGTTCATAGGTTCGTCATGGTCTAGTAACATAACTTCCAGAACAGGATTACCGTACCACTCTGGTGCGGATCATACTTTGGTTGATCTACGAGGTTCAGTAACAACTTGATCTGAAATTCCATGATCATCATCGTTAACTTCCTCACTAATTGGTGTAGATGTCACAGAAACCGGTTTCTGTGATGAACTACTTTCCAATAAGGGAGCAGGTACAGTTACCTCATCAAGTTCTACTTTCCTCCCACTCACTTCTTTCGAGATAAACTCCTTCTCTAGAAAGGATCCATTCTTAACAGCGAATGTCTTGCCTTGGATCTGTGATAGAAGGTGTACCCAACAGTCTCCTTTGGGTATGCTATGAAGACACATTTCTCGATTTGGGTTCGAGCTTATCAGGTTGAAGCTTTTTCACATAAGCATCATAGCCCCAAACTTTCAGAAACGACAACTTTGGTTTCTTGCCAAACCACAGTTCATAAGGCGTCGTCTCAATGGATTTCGATGGTGCCCTATTTAACGTGAATGCGACCGCCTCTAAAGCATAACCCCAAAACGATAACGGTAAATCAGTAAGAGACATCATTGATCGCACCATATCTAGTAAAGTACAATTACGGCGTTCGGACACACCATTACACTATAGTGTTCCGGGTGGCGTGAGTTGCGAAACTATTCTGCATTGTTTCAAATGTAGACCAAACTCGTAACTCAAATATTCTCCTCCACGATCAGATCGTAGAAACTTTATTTTCTTGTTATGATGATTTTCAACTTCACTCTGGAATTCTTTGAACTTTTCAAATTTTTCAGACTTATGCTTCATTAAGTAGATATACCCATATCTGCTTAAATCATCTGTGAAGGTGAGAAAATAACGATATCCGCCACGAGCCTCAACATTCATCGGACCACATACATCTGTATGTATGATTTCCAACAAATCTGTTGCTCTCTCCATAGTACCGAAGAACGACGTTTTAGTCATCTTGCCGATGAGGCACGGTTCACAAGTACCAAGTGATTCATAATCAAGTGGTTCCAAAACTCCATCAGTATGGAGTTTCTTCATCGCTTTACACCGATATGACCTAAGCAGCGATTACCACAAATAAATCGCACTATCATTATCAACTCTGCATCTTTTGGCTTCAACATTATGATTATGTGTATCACTACTATCGAGATTCATCAAAATAGACCACTCTTCAAGGGTGCATGACCATAAAAGATATTACTCATATAAATAGAACAACCATTATTCTCGACTTAAATGAATAACCGTCTTGCATCAAACAAGATCCAGATATAATGTTCATGCTCAGCGCGGCACCAAATAACAATTATTTAGGTCTAAAACTAATCCCGAAGGTAGATGTAGAGGTAGCGTGCCATTGCGATCACATCGACTTTGGAACCATTTCCAGCGCGCCGTCACCTCGTCCTTGGCGGTGTTAAGCAATCCGTAGTCCTGTTTGAGTTGCAAATATTAGCAATGAACCGATTATCAAATACCAGTGCTCTTGTGAGCTCTAGTAAGGTACACATCAATAACATGTATATCACATATACCTTTGTTCACCTTGCCATCCTTCTTATCCGCCAAATACTTGGGGCAGTTCCGCTTCGGTGACCAGTCGCTTTGCGGCGAAGCACTCGATTTCAGGCTTAGGTCCGGACTTGGGTTTCTTCTCTGAGCAGCAACTTGCTTGCTGTTCTTCTTGAAGTTCCCCATCTTCTTCCCTTTACCCTTTTTCTTGAAACTAGTGGTCTTGTTGACCATCAACACTTGATGTTCTTTCTTGATTTCTACCTCCGCAGCTTTTAGCATTGCGAAGAGCTCAGGAATCGTCTTGTCCATCCCTTGCATGTTATAGCTCATCACGAAGCTCTTGTAGCTTGGTGGCAGTGATTGGAGAATTCTGTCAATGACGCTATCATCCAGAAGATTAACTCCCAGTTGAATCAAGTGATTATTATACCCAGACATCCTGACTATATGCTCACTAACAGAACTATTCTCCTCCATCTTGCAGCTATAGAACTTATTGGAGACTTCATATCTCTCAATCTGGGCATTTGCTTGAAATATTAACTTCAACTCCTGGAACATCTCATATGCTCCATGACGTTCAAAACGTCGTTGAAGTCCCGATTCTAAGCCGTAAAGCATGGCACACTTGAACTATTGAGTAGTCATCGACTTTGCTCTGCGGACGTTCATAACATCTGGTGTTGCTCTGCGGCGAGCTTAGCACCCAGCGGTGCTTCGGGGCGTAATTCTTACGTGTAGCAATGAGGATAATCCTCAAATTCGGACCCGATCCATGTAATTGCTACCATCATCTTTCAACTTTTCTTTCTCAAGGAACGCATTAAAATTCAACGGAACAACAGCACGGGCCATCTATCTACAATCAAACATAGACAAGCAAGATACTATCAGGTACTAAGTTCATGATAAATTTAAGTTCAATTAATCATATTACTTAAGAACTCCTACTTAGAAAGACATCCCTCTAATCCTCTAAGTGATCACGTGATCCAAATCAACTAAACCATAACCGATCATCACGTGAAATGGAGTAGCTCTCAATGGTGAACATCATTATGTTGATCATATCTACTATATGATTCACGCTCGACCTTTCGGTCTCAGTGTTCCAAGGCCATATCTGCATATGCTAACCTCGTCAAGTTTAACCCGAGTATTCTGCGTGTGCAAAACTGGCTTGCACCCGTTGTAGATGGACGTAGAGCTTATCACACCCGATCATCACGTGGTGTCTGGGCACGACGAACTTTGGCAACGGTGCATACTCAGGGAGAACACTTTTATCTTGAATTTAGTGAGAGATCATCTTATAATGCTACCGTCAATCAAAACAAGATAAGATGCATAAAAGATAAACATCACATGCAACAATATAAGTGATATGATATGGCCATCATCATCTTGTGCTTGTGATCTCCATCTCCGAAGCACCTCCATGATCGCCATCGTCACCGGCGACACCTTGATCTCTATCGTAGCATCGTTGTCATCTCGCCAATCTTATGCTTCTACGACTATTGCTACCGCTTAGTGATAAAGTAAAGCATTACAGGGCGATTGCACTGCATACAATAAAGCGACAACCATAAGGCTCCTACCAGTTGCCGATAACTTTGTTACAAAACATGATCATCTCATATAATAAAATTTAGCATCATGTCTTGACCATATCACATCACAACATGCCCTGCAAAAACAAGTTAGACGTCCTCTACTTTGTGCTGCAAGTTTTACGTGGCTGCTACGGGCTTAGCAAGAACCGTTCTTACCTATGCATCAAAACCAGAACGATAGTTTGTCAAGTTGGTGTTGTTTTAACCTTCGCAAGGATCGGGCGTAGCCACACTCGGTTCAACTAAATTTGGAGAAACTGACACCCGCCAGCCACCTGTGTGCAAAGCACGTCGGTAGAACCAGTCTCGCATAAGCCTACGCGTAATGTCAGTCCGGGCCGCTTCATCCAACAATATCGCCGAACCAAAGTATGACAAGCTGGTAAGCAGTATGACTTGTATCGCCCACAACTCACTTGTGTTCTACTCGTGCATATAACATCAACGCATAAAACCTGGCTCCGAGTTCTGCACACATTCGGCTCGGTGACGTCCTCGCCTTCTCGATCTAGCAAGAGGGGCGAAGTAGTAGATGAGTTCCGGCAGCACAACGGCGTGGTGACGGTGTTGGTGAAGAACAATCTTCGCAGGGCTTCGCCTAAGCACTACGAAAACTATGACGGAGGATGAACTAGAGGAGACGGGGTTGCCGGCACACGACTTGGTGTTTCTTGATCTATCTTGGGTGCTATCCCTACCCCTCTATTTATATGTTGAGCCCTGGGGTCGAAACTTGGAGTAAAAGCCTCCTCAAAGTCGGTTTCACCCGAAAGGAAGAGTCCTTCTCGGACTCGGGGCTAAACGCCAGGGGTTCGGCGTCTACCCCTAAACGCCGAGGTTCTGGCATCTAGCCTCTGGTCTCATAAAACTTCCTTTTGCACTTTCCAAAAACCTTGCGGGCTTTCCCCTTTAGCCAGATAAAGTGTTCTCATGCCCAAACATTTGAAACATCGGAACCCTTCACGTGAATTCGAAACCCTTAGGAGATCAAACACTACTATCCACATATCAATCTTTACTTCGGACCATTCGGAGTTCCTCGTCATATCTGTGATCTCATCCAAAACTCGAACAACATTGGTCACCAACATACATAACTCATAGTACTATATCGTCAACGAACATTAAGCGTGCGGACCCTACAGGTTTGAGAACTATGTAGATATGACCGAGACACCTCTCTTGTCAATAACCAATAGCAGGACCTGGATGCCCTTATTGGCTCCTACATATTATACTAAGATCTTTACCGGTCAGACCGCATAACAACATACGTTGTTCCCTTCGTCATCGGTATGTTACTTGCCCGAGATTCGATCGTCGGTATCTCAATACCTAGTTCAATCTCGTTACCGGCAAGTCTCTTTACTCATTCCGTAATACATCATCCCTCAACTATCTCATTGGTTGCAATGCTTGCAAGGCTTATAGTGATGTGCATTACCGAGTGGGCCCAGAGATACCTCTCCGACAATCGGAGTGACAAATCCTAATCTCAAAATATGCCAACCCAACAAGTACCTTCGGAGACACACAGAGAGAACCTTTATAATCACCCAGTTATGTTGTGACGTTTGGTAGCACACAAAGTGTTCCTCCGGTAAACGGGAGTTGCATAATCTCATAGTCATAGGAACATGTATAAGTCATGAAGAAAGCAATAGCAACATACTAAACGATCAAGTGCTAAGCTAACGGAATGGGTCAAGTCAATCACATGATTCTCCTAATGATGTGATCCCGTTAATCAAATGACAACTCATGTCTATGGCTAGGAAACTTAACCATCTTTGATCAACGAGCTAGTCAAGTAGAGGCATACTAGTGACACTCTGTTTCTCTATGTATTCACACATGTATTATGTTTCCGTTTAATACAATTCTAGCATGAATAATAAACATTTCATGATATAAAGAAATAAATAATAACTTTATTATTGCCTCTAGGGCATATTTCCTTCACTTTTTTCCTGTGGTGACAGCAACGTTGCATTATTCCAACATGCGGGCCCACCATTTTTCTTCTGCAGGTGAAAGTTCACGGAATGCACGAGCATTTCGTAGCATTGTTTCAATGTTGGTCAAACTCACTGTCTCCGCCACCATCACCTCCTCCTCCTCTTCCACGTGAGCATCAGGCAGATCAAGATGGTGATCTGCTGCTTCCACATAGTCAATAACATTGACGTTCACAGCTTCACCATGATGAACCCACCTAGTATATGTGACCGACATCTCATACAAGTGTAGATGATTTTGCACGATTGGTGGGGCCTTGTAACTGAATTCATACAAGCTGCTACATGGGCAGAGCACATCTGATTTGAACCACCGTACTCAGCTCGATAAAGTTCATGAAGTTTTCAACCCCTCGACATATGCAGCGGAGAATCTTTGAGCAGAAGTTATCCAAGTCCTGTCCATCATTAGACATACAAATTAGTTCTTCTACTAGATATTACAGGAAAAACATATATGCTTTTTATGAAGTCGAGAAAAAAAAATACCTAGGTCGATGTCTAAAGCTATGGCAAGATATTTGGACGTGCAGATCTAAGTAACGAAACAAATGTAAAGCTAATTCAGCAAACAGATTTGAGTGCCAAATTATGGCAGGCTGTTTCAGCAGTCAATGAGGCCAAGCACACAGCCATCGAACTACCGAAGGCCATCACAACAACAAAGATCGAGTATAAAACGGTGTAGAGCTATTTCACCTAACAGATTGGCTACTAGACCATGGCAATCTACGTCACAATAAATATATGGCAGGATATTTTAGCAACTAATCGGCCTTGGCATGCCATCTCAGCTAAGCAAATTGAGTGCAGAACAGGGCAAGGAAGATTCTTAAGCAGAGCATATTGACAGTATACTTCGGCAAACACTGAGATTAACAGCGTCTTTCAGCTCACATTCAGCGCTACACCGACATGAACGGGGCCTCAGTCTAGAATGCGCGTACCATGGGAGAAAGGCGGCGTGCTTCTCCACCTGAACGTCGCCCGGCGGTGGCGGCGCTGACCGCCGTCGCCTCCACAAACGTAGCCACGATGGCGGCTCGGCTGAAGACGACGATCTCTGAGCGTCTTGTAGGGCGAGAGGATCGCCGAACCACGGCGCGGCGGCGTATCTGTCTTGCGGGGGGGGCAGCTTTGGCGGAGTGAATGGAGTGGAGGGAAAGTGGGGAGGGTTTGGGGAATATTATTGGCTAGTTGGCGAAGGGCGGTTGAATCGGTTGGGGGAATTTTTGGGTGTGGGGGAGGATTTTCGCACGGTGGGCGGGGGAGTTTAGCGCATGGTCGGTTTCTCCAAGTGCAATCCCGTGTCGGTGAAGAGGCAAGCCAAAGCGCGTTCGTTTGCATGAGCCGTGTGCAGGACCGAGCGTGTGTGGGGTGCAATCGACCGCGACGAAGTCTTTGTGAGTGTACCGCCTTTCTTCCTTTTAAACTAGGTGCTTCGCCCCTCAAAAAATTATTGCTCGCGCGATCCATCGATACTACTAGTAGTAATCCGGTAATCCCGACTAAAGCGGTAGCGGCGGGTCTTTTCCAGCGATATCTTTGGGACGTTGGCTTAGTTGGGTTTTTAGGATGAGTAATGCTACACCTCGTAATCCCGATTCGTTATTAACGTAATGTGAAACGTGTGAGCTGTTGATTGTAGATTGGGGGGAGGGAAGGGCCCACCACCATGAAAATCAGGGGAGGAGAGCGAGGCAATTTACGTTAACCCTTTCGTAGGTTCACGTAGATGTAGGAAGATGTGAAATGCGTGAATGTGTAGTGGACGTACTATTGGAGTGCCTAAGATAATTTGTGTATGTATAGACCCTATGTATTTATGTTACTTCACATGTTAGATTTGTCTCGGTTCAATAAAAAGAAGAGTTGGTGATGATGGTGTGCCTGTCATCCTGCAATATAGGACGTCCGATCTATATCTAACAGATAGGAAGGAAACTATGACAATTTACCGCACTCCTCTCGACATTTGCGTATAAGGTTTCCCTCGTTCATCCTTTTCTCCCACAAGATCTTGATCTTCCGTGCAGCATACGAGCATCTTCTTGGTACTCCTACAATATGTATATTATTGTGAAAGTTCATATACACGGCCAAGATTAATGCAAACCGACAGATTTTCATTACATTTGAACTTTTATAGGACAGAAAAATAAAAAAAACCCGACCCTTAACCTATTCTCTGGCGACCGACGTCCTTCATCTGTGATCTCTATGTACGGGGGCGGGGTTCAAGACCCGTGAAGTGAAGGTGCGGTCTCCGGCGAGGAAGAGTAGAACACGGGATACGGACCGGCCAGTTGTGCGGTCGCGTCCGCGTCCGGCTACGCGGCTATTGCATCGAGAGGCGACTTGAGGGAGGGCGGCGACCTCGAGCTTCATCCCCGAAGACAAGCACTTGCGGTCATGGAAGATGTGGTGCCAGGTAGGAGGACGATGCGCTATGGTGTGGAGGTTAGCTGGGCGTTGCCGCTTTAAGTAGCGCATTCCGGTGAGGCCAAGCGTCCGGGTGCGTCATTAAGTCGCCGGAGTTGGTTCCTCGGGCACCGAGCCTCTTAACGACGACATACGAATGGACGGCATGAATGCGGGCAGCTGGCGCCGGCTGGGAGCGCACCACGCGACGGCGCGAGGGACGAGGGTTTTGGTGTGCCAGGGTAGTCAGCTGCGGTCGTGGAAACGTTGGAGATGCCCTTTGCTCACATGCGATCCCCGCACGTCATTCAAAAAGCAAGACGACCCGGCATGGTCTCAAGTCCATAGGATGCAGTTGGCCGTGCTACACCACTCCGCGGACGCGTCGTGGCGCCCCGTGCATCCTCGACGAGCCGGGTGTTGGGGTGTGTTTGGATTGTGGCTAGTGCACCTTACTAAAATTTTGGTCATGACCCAAAGATTGGTCTTTGTTTGGATAGTTGCCATTTTTTTTGGCATTGCCAATGAACTCTAGCCAACTCTAGTTCATTTTTCTTGCCAATGTCGGCCAAATCATGGGCAACCAATACCTCAACCAAAATTTTGGTCATGACCCAAAGATTGGTCTTTGTTTGGATGGTTGCCATTTCTTTGGCATGCCAATGAACTCTAGCCAACTCTAGTTCATTTTTCTTGCCAATGTCGGCCAAATCATGGGCAACCAATACCTCAACCAAAATTTTGGCTACCCAATGCTTTGATGGGGCAACCTTGGGCACAAACCAAACATACCGTTGGTCGTGCCACATCACTAACGCCACCCTCGGCACATTGAAACCGACCGTGTCTAGCGACGATATTAGTGTGTCGCTCACCGCTGATCGCCGTGTCGAGGCGGTCTTGGAGCTGCGCCCGTTGTTGGCTAACGACCCACATGAGCGGTTGTCGGCGGCGAGGAGGTCGTGGGCCAGCTCCTCAATTGGACTAGTCTGCGCTACGTCGTCCCGGCGGGTGTGCCCCACATGTCGGTTTCCCTGTTTTCCTGGCCATATTCGAGCGTAAGTGCTCCGCGTTGCACATTAGGCCTTTCACTATGTAGGCCAAGCGAGACAACTTATTGTTTATTTGAGCCGTTCAAGTATAATCATGTGGTGTTTGCTTATTTCTCATTCCTCTCCAACCCTCTTCTCCATCGATCATGTCGCCCTCCAGTCAAGTCCATCCTCCCGCATGCCTCATTTGAACATTCCGCCGAGTATCATTCGCATGTACCCACCGTAGTCCTCTTTCAATATATCTCCGGACCCCGAGATAAAATCGAGATGGAACGAGTGGGGGCATGATAACCCACAAGTATAGGGGATCGCAACAGTTTTGGAGGGTAGAGTATTCAACCCAAATTTATTGATTCGACACAAGGGGAGCCAAAGAATATTCTCAAGTATTAGCAGCTGAGTTGTCAATTCAACCACACTTGGAAACTTAGTATCTGCAGCAAAGTGTTTAGTAGCAAAGTAATATGATAGTGGTGGTAACGGTAATAAACGTAAAGACAGCAAAAGTAACGTTTTTGGTATTTTTGTAGTGATTGTAACAGTAGCAACGGAAAAGTAAATAAGCGTGAACCAGTATATGGAAAGCTCGTAGGCACCGGATCAGTGATGGATAATTATGTCGGATGCGGTTCGTCATGTAACAGTCATAACATAGGGTGACACAGAACTAGCTCCAGTTCATCAATGTAATGTAGGCATATATTCCGTGAATAGTCATACGTGCTTATGGAAAAGAACTTGCATGACATATTTTGTCCTACCCTCCCGTGGCAGCGGGGTCCTATTGGAAACTAAGGGATATTAAGGCCTCCTTTTAATAGAGAACCGGAACCAAGCATTAACACATAGTGAATACATGAACTCCTCAAACTATGGTCATCACCGGGAGTGGTCCTGATTATTGTCACTTCGGGGTTGCTGGATCATAACACATAGTAGGTGACTATAGACTTGCAAGATAGGATAAAGAACACACATATATTCATGAAAACATAATAGGTTCAGATCTGAAATCATGGCATTCGGGCCCTAGTGACAAGCATTAAGCATGGCAAAGTCATAGCAACATCAATCTCAGAACATAGTGGATACTAGGGATCAAACCCTAACAAAACTAACTCGATTACATGATAAATCTCATCCAACCCATCACCGTCCAGCAAGCCTACGATGGAATTACTCACGCACGGTGGTGAGCATCATGAAATTGGTGACGGAGGATGGTTGATGATGACGACGGCGACAAATCCCCTCTCCGAGCCCGAGCGGATTCAGATCAGCCCTCCCGAGAGAGATTAGGGCTTGGCGGCTCCGCATCGTAAAAGCGATGAAACTTTCTCTCGATTTTTTCTCCCGAAAGCCAATATATGGAGTTGGAGTTGGCGTTGGAGGGTCTCGAGGGCCCACAAGGTGAGGCGCGCCCTAGGGGGCATCGCCCCACCCTCGTGGACAGTGTGGGCCCCTGGTCTTCATCTTTAGCGAGGATTTTTATTATTTTTATAAGACATCCCGTGGAGTTTCAGGTCATTCCGAGAACTTTTGTTTTCTGCACGTAAAAAAACATCATGGCAATTTGCTGAAAACAGCGTCAGTCCGGGTTAGTTCTATTCAAATCATACAAGTTAGAGTTCAAAACAAGGGCAAAAGTGTTTGGAAAAGTAGATACGACGGAGACGTATCAACTCCCCCAAGCTTAAACCCTTGCTTGTCCTCAAGCAATTAAGTTGACAAACTGAAAGAGAAAAAGAAAAAAATTTACAAACTCTGTTTGCTTTTGTTGTTGTAAATATGTCAAGCCAAAATTCAAGTTTTCAGCAAATATTATAACTAACCACATTTGCAATAATCCGTAGGTCTCATATTTACTCATATCAATGGCATAATCAGCTAGCAAGTCATAATAATAATCTCGGATGACAACACTTTCTCAAAACAATCATAATATGATATAACAAGATGGTATCTCGCTAGCCCTTTCTGAGACCGCAAAACATAAATGCAGAGCACCTTCAAAGATCAAGGACTGACTAGACATTGTAATTCATGGTAAAAGAGATCCAATCACAGTCATACCCGATATAAATTAACGATAATGAATGCAAATGACAGATGTGCTCTCCAGCTAGTGCTTTTTAATAAGAGGTGATGACTCAACATAAAAGTAAATAGATAGGCCCTTCACGAGGGAAGCGAGGGATTTGTAGAGGTGCGAGCTCGATTTTGAAATAGAGATTAATTATATTTTGGCGGCATAGTTTCATTGTCAACATAACAACTAAGAGATGACGATATCTTCCATGCTAAACAAATTATAGGCGGTTCCCAAACAGAATGGTAAAGTTTATACTCCCCCTCCTCCACAAGCATCAATCCATGGCTCGCTCGAAACAACGAGTGCCTCCAACATTCAACGGGTCCTAGGGGAGTTTTGTTTGCAATTATTTTGATTCAGTTTGCATAAAGCATGGGATGGGCATCCCGGTGACCAGCCATTTTCTCGTGAGTGAGGCGGAGTCCACTCCTCTTGAGAATAACCCGCCTAACACGGAAGATAAGGGCAACACTAGTTGATATATGAGCTATTAGAGCATGCAAAACAGAATGTTCATTTGAAGGTTTAGAGTTTGGCACATACAAATTTACTTGGAGCGGCGGTAGATACCGCATATAGGAAGGTATAGTGGACTCATATGGAATAACTTTGTGGTTTAAGGGATTGGATGCACAAGCGGTATTCCGCTTAGTACAAGTGAAGGCTAGCAAAAGGCTGAAGCGACCTACTAGAGGCGACAACAGTCATGAACATGCATTAAAATTAATAAACATCGAATACAAGCATGAGTAGGATATAATCCACCATGAACATAAATATCGTGAAGGCTATGTTGATTTGTTTCAACTACATGTGTGAACATGTGCCAAGTCAAGTCACTTAAATCATACAAAGGAGGATACCACCCTATCATACCACATCATAATCATCTCAATAGCATGTTGGCACGCAAGGTAAACCATTATAACTCATAGCTAATCAAGCATGGCACAAGCAACTATGATCTCTAATTGTCATTGCAAACATGTTTATTCATAATAAGCTAAATTAAGAACGATGGACTCATCATATTTACAAAAAAAAAGAGGTCGAGTTCATACCATCTTTTCCCATCTCAGTCAGTCCATCATATATGTCATCATAATTGCCTTTCACTTGCACAACCGAACGGTGCGAATAATAATAAGAGTGCACGTGCATTGGACTAAACTGGAATCTGCGAGCATTCAATAAACAGGAGAAGACAAGGCAATATGGGCTCTTGGTTAAATCAACAATGATGCATATAAGAGCCACTACAACAATTTAATCATGGTCTTCTCCTACTGACCCCCAAAGAAAAGAAAGGAAATAAAAACTATTTACATGGGAAAGCTCCCAACAAGCAAAAGAAGAACGGGAAATATTTTTGGGTTTTCTTTTTAATTATTACTACTACAGCAGGAAAAATAAACTACTACTATTTTTTTTGGTTTTTTCTAAGGTTATTAAACACACAAGAAGAAAGTAGGAAAAAGGAAAATAAACTAGCATGGATATTACAGTGAAAGAGTATGAGCACCGACATCTAGCAATGAGTGTGTGTGAACATGAATGTAATGTCGGTGAGAAATACGTACTCCCCCAAGCTTAGGCTTTTGGCCTAAGTTGGTCTATTGCCAGGGATAGCCTGGTGGATACCCGTAGTTGTAGCTGGGGTCGTACTGCGATGAGGAATAGTTGGGATCATAATGTGATGAAGAGGACTCGATTGCCATTGGTGGCAACCTCCTCTGGATCCCAAGAATAAACAGATAGTCGTGGGGGCTCATCTTGTGGCTCCGGTTCCGGGGCTGGTGCATGATTCCGATAGGCTTGAACAACCGCCCACGGAACAATATAAGGACATGTAGACAAGTTAAACAAAGAGGAAGCAGGCAAAGTAATAGTCTCAGGGTGATGTTTATCAAAGTACAATTTATATTTGAGCTCCCCTTCACGACTCTTAACAAGAAAATCATGCGCTGGCATACTCTTATAGTCTAAATAAGCATGGGGCAATGATGTTTCTTCTTTCTCCTCATGCCTAATAGGTATTTCAAAATAT
Source organism: Aegilops longissima (assembly GCA_021605205.1). NCBI lineage: Eukaryota > Viridiplantae > Streptophyta > Magnoliopsida > Poales > Poaceae > Aegilops > Aegilops longissima. The sequence continues at coordinate 101,071,014 of CM038679.1, read as the reverse complement.
TCAGCTAGGCGTGAAGCATAAATGCCTCCAAAGATGGGGCCCTTAGTACGGTTTAGACTTAACCGTCTAGCAACAATTCCACCCATACTAACAGAGTTATTGCGGTATAAACCATGGAACAAAATAATAATATCAGGAATGCTAAGGTTTCCACAGTTCCCGCGACCAATCAAGCAATGACTAGCAAATAAGGCAAAGTAGCGCAGAACCGGGAAATGTATGCTAGTAATTCTTGCATCAGAAACCTTCCTGGTTTCTCCCATAGTGATAGTGTTAATAAAAGCTTCTACTTCATTACGGTGTGGTTCATCTAAGGTGCCGTCAAAGGGTATTTTGCAAACCTCGCAAAATTCAGCTAATGGCATCTCCTTAACAACATCATATAAATGGAACTCTACTGTTGGAGGTGATTTCTTAGGGAAAAAGTAGAAGTTCTGCACAAAAGTATTTGTGAGTAAGAATCTTGATGGCGTTGGTCGCGGAGGAAGTCGGTGAGGCCGGCGTTCTCAATTAATAGATAGAAATCCTCATAAATCCGACTCTCCTCAAGAAGTCATCGAAGGCCATTCACACGGCGGACCTCCATGATCTTGAGCAAATTAAATTTGGGCTTCGCTCTTCTTCCTTTTGTTTTTCCTCGAGCTTGACTCGACAGAGCCCCTCAAAAGTCTCTTCATTATTTCTGAAATAATCTGAAATTTTTAGTAACTTCAAACAAAAGTGAACCAACTACAATAAAACTGATAGCAACTACTCATACAAGTGCCTAGAGCATATATCAAGCATTAGAACTACTTGGAACCATATAAATTTGACATGCAAGCTCAAGAACATGGTCACCTATGCAGCACAAATTTGCAAAGAATAAAGCACTAGAACAAAAACTAATTGGACCAATGGAGGAGTCACATACCAAGGAACAATCTCCCCAAGCAGTTTTGCGAGAGGTGCTTTGAGCAAGGAGATCGAAAATCACAACAAAAGGGGCTGGAACACGAGCTTGAGTTGGTTTTTCGGGTTTGTGTGAGACAGAGGAAGAAGATGGGTGCAGGGATAAGTGGAGGAGGGCCACCGTGGGCCCACGAGGCAGGGGGCGCGCCTAGGGGGGTAGGGCGTGCCCTCCACCCTCGTGGCCAGGTAGCAGCTCCCCCCGCGGTAATTTCTGCACTAAAAATCCGCAAATATTCCCGAAAAAATCATATTAAATTGGCATGTCATTCTGAGGACTTTTATTTTTGGGATATTTTTATATTGCACGGATAAATCAGGAAACAGACAGAAAAATACTATTTTACTTTATTTTTACTAAAGAACAGAAAATATAAAGAGGGTACAGAAGGTTGTGCTTCTAGTTTCATCCATCTCATGCTCATCAAAAAGAATCCACTAACAAAGGTTGATCAAGTCTTGTTAACAAACTCACTCCGATAATCATGGAACCGGAGAAATTTCGAATAACACTATGTTACCTCAATGGGGATATGGACATCCCTAATAATAAGTATATCATATTTCTTCTTGACAGTAGGGAGAGGAAATTCAAAACCTCCAAATATAATCGATGGAATATTTCCAATAGAGTTGATACTATGAACTTGAGGTTGTTTCCTCGGAAAGTGGACCATGTGCTCATTACCATTAACATGAAAAGTGACATTGCCTTTGTTGCAATCAATAACAGCCCCTGCAGTATTAAGGAAAGGTCTTCCAAGAATAATAGACATACTATCATCCTCGGGAATATCAAGAATAACAAAGTCCGTTAAAATAGTAACGTTTGTAACCACAACAGGCACATCCTCACAAATACCGGCAATGTATAGCAGTTGATTTATCAGCCATTTGCAAAGATATTTCAGTAGGTGTCAACTTATTCAAGTCAAGTCTATGATATAAAGAGAGGCATAACACTAACACCGGCTCCAAGATCACATAAAGCAGTTTTAACATAATTTCTCTTAATGGAGCATGGTATAGTAGGTACTCTGGATCTCCAAGTTTCTTTGGTATTCCACCCTTAAAAGTATAATTAGCAAGCATGGTGGAAATTTCATCTTCGGTATCTTTCTTTTATTTGTAACAATATCTTTCATATATTTAGCATAAGGATTCATTTTGAGCATATCGGTCAATCGCATACATAAAAGATGGGTCTAATCATTTCAACAAAGCGCTCAAAATCCTCATCATCCTTTTTCTTGGATGGTTTGGGAGGAAAAGGCATGGGTTTACGAACCCATGGTTCTCTTTCTTTACCATGTTTCCTAGCAACAAAGTCTCTTTTATCATAACGTTGATTCTTTGATTGTGGGTTATCAAGATCAACAACAGGTTCAACTTCTACATCATTATCATTACTAGGTTGAGCATCATCATGAACATCATCATTAACATTTTCACTAGGTTCATGTTCATTACCAGATTGTGTTTCAGCATCAGACATAGAGATATCATTTGGATTATCAGGTGTTTCAGCAATAGGTTCACTAGAAGTTTGCACAATTCTATCATTTTTCTTTTCTTCCTTTTAGAAGAACTAGCCATATCAATATTATTTCTCTGAGAATCTTGCTCGATTCTCTTAGGGTGGTCTTCAGGATACAAAGGTTCCTGAGTCATTCTACCAGTTCTAGTAGCCACTCTAACAGCAACATCATTTTTCTTACTATTCATTTCATCAAGCACTTCTTTCTGAGCTTTAAGTACTTGTTCGACTTGAGTGGTAACCATAGAAGCATGTTTGCTAACAAGTTTAAGTTCACCTCTAATATTAGCCATATAATCACTCAAGCATTTAATCATAAAGGTATTCTGTTTTAATTGTCTACCAAAATAAGCATTAAAATCATCTTGCTTAAACCTAAAGTTATCAAACTCATCCAAGCACTGACTAGCAATTTTAGTAGGAGGGACTTCAGCTTTATCATATCTATAGAGAGAATTTACCTTTACTACCTGTGTCGGGATATCAGGATCGGGAGGTTCTTGATGAATAAAAATTGATATCATATACTTATTCAACAAAGTGGTAGATTAAGACCATGTATTTATTCAATAGGAGGTAAATTCTTAACATCTTCACTTTAATACCTTTTTCTTTCATAGATTTGTTTGCCTCTTGCATATCTTGGGATCGAAATAGAACACCTCTCTTCTTCGGAGTTGGTTTAGGAATAGGCTCAGTAATTGGCTCAGGAGCTGGCTCGGGAGTTGGCTCAGGAGCTGGCTCGGGAGTTGGCTCAGGAGGTGCCCAATTATTTTCATTCGTCAACATATTATTCAATAGAATTTCAGCTTCATCCGGTGTTCTTTCCCTGAAAAGAGAACCAACACAACTATCCAGGTAATCTCTGGAAGCATCGGTTAGTCCATTATAAAAGATATCAAGTATTTCAGGTTTCTTAAGAGGATGATCAGGAAAAGCATTAAGTAACTTGAGAAGCCTACCCCAAGCTTGTGGGAGACTCTCTTCTTCAATTTGCACAAAATTATATATATCCCTCAAAGCAACTTGTTTCTTATGAGCAGGGAAATATTTAGCAGAGAAGTAATAAATCATATCCTGGGGACTACGCACACAACCAGGATCAAGGGAATTAAACCATATCTTAGCATCACCCTTTAATGAGAACAGAAATATTTTGAGTATATAAAAGTAGCGCGATCTCTCATCATTAGTAAACAAGGCAGCTATATCGTTTAACTTAGTAAGATGTGCCACAACAGTTTCAGATTCATAGCCATAAAAAGGATCAGATTCAACCAGAGTAATTATATCAGGATCAACAGAGAATTCATAATAATCCTTATCAGGAACATGGATAGGTGAAGTAGCAAAAGCAGGGTCGGGTCTCATCCTATCTCTAAGAGATTCTTTACTCCATTTAACTAGCAGCCTCTTAAGTTCATATCTATCCTTACAAGAAAAAATAGCTGCAGAAGATTCAGCATCAAAAATATAACCCTCAGGAATAGCAGGCATATTTTCATCATCACTTTCATCATCGTATTCAGGTTCAATAATTTCTCTTTCTCTAGACCTAGAAATTTGTTCATCTAGAAATTCACCAAGGGGCACAGTAGTATCAAGCATAGAAGTAGTTTCATCATAACTATCATGCATAGCAGAAGTGGCATCATCAATAACATGCGACATATCGGAACGAATAGCGGAAGCAGGTTTAGGTGTCGCTAGCTTACTCATAACAGAAGGTGAATCAAGTGCAGAGCTACATGGCAGTTCCTTACCTCCCCTCGTAGTTGAGGGATAAATTGTTGTCTTAGCGTCTTTCAAGTTCTTCATAGTGTCTAGCAGATATAAATCCCAAGTGACTCAAAGAATAGAGCTATGCTCCCCGGCAACAGCGCCAGAAAAAGGTCTTGATAACCCACAAGCATAGGGGATCGCAACAGTTTTCGAGGGTAGAGTATTCAACCCAAATGTATTGATTCGACACAAGGGGAGCCAAAGAATATTCTCAAGTATTAGCAGCTGAGTTGTCAATTCAACCACACCTGGAAACTTAGTATCTGCAGCAAAGTGTTTAGTAGCAAAGTAATATGATAGTGGTGGTAACGGTAACAAAAGTAAAGACAACAAAAGTAACGTTTTTGGTATTTTTGTAGTGATTGTAACAGTAGCAACGGAAAAGTAAATAAGCGTGAACTAGTATATGGAAAGCTCGTAGGCACCGGATCAGTGATGCATAATTATGTCGGATTCGGTTCGTCATGTAACAGTCATAACATAGGGTGACACAGAACTAGCTCCAGTTCATCAATGTGATGTAGGCATGTATTCCGTGAATAGTCATACGTGCTTATGGAAAAGAACTTGCATGACATCTTTTGTCCTACCCTCTCGTGGCAGCGGGGTCCTATTGGAAACTAAGGGATATTAAGGCCTCCTTTTAATAGAGAACCAGAACAAAGCATTAACACATAGTGAATACATGAACTCCTCAAACTATGGTCATCACCGGGAGTGGTCCCGATCATTGTCACTTCGGGGTTGCCGGATCATAACACATAGTAGGTGACTATAGACTTGCAAGATAGGATCAAGAACACACATATATTCATGAAAACATAATAGGTTCAGATCTGAAATCATGGCACTCGGGTCCTAGTGACAAGCATTAAGCATGGCAAAGTCATAGCAACATCAATCTCAGAACATAGTGGATACTAGGGATCAAACCCTAACAAAACTAACTCGATTACATGATAAATCTCATCCAACCCATCACCGTCCAGCAAGCCTACGATGGAATTACTCACGCGGCGGTGAGCATCATGAAATTGGTGATGGAGGATGGTTGATGATGACGATGGCGACAATCCCCTCTCCGGGCCCGAGCGGACTCCAGATCAGCCCTCCGAGAGAGATTAGGGCTTGGCGGCGGCTCCGTGTCGTAAGACGCGATGAAACTTTCTCTCGATTTTTCTCCTGAAAGCCAATATATGGAGTTGGAGTTGGCGTCGGAGGGTCTCGAGGGGCCCACGTGGTAGAGGCGCGCCCTAGGGGCGCCCCACCCTCGTGGACAGGTTGTGGGCCCCCTGGTCTTCATCTTTGGCGAGGATTTTTATTATTTTTATAAGACATCCGTGGAGTTTCAGGTCATTCCGAGAACTTTTGTTTTCTGCACATAAAACAACATCATGGCAATTCTGCTGAAAACAGCGTCAGTCCGGGTTAGTTCCATTCAAATCATACAAGTTAGAGTCCAAAACAAGGGCAAAAGTGTTTGGAAAGGTAGATACGACGGAGACGTATGAGGGCACGTGATACCTAAGGCAGATTCAAAATTTTGAACCGGTGATCATAGCATCCGCAAATCATATATAAAGGGTATTCAATGTTCGTTTCATTTTTGAACGTACAATATACTCCCTCCTATCCTTTCTAGTTTAGATATAAGTTACTTTGATAAAAAAGGTATCAACATTCAACAACGCCCAATCAATATTGTTAGATTCGTACGTACTCCTAGATTTGTACTCGAGATGGTTTCCAATTTGACTATTGACAAGATTAATAGTACATGAGATGTATAATGTGAAAATTATATCATTGGAAACTCCTTTAACATACGAATGACCGCATGCTTTGTGTAAGTTACATGTCATATATTATTACTCTAACATTTGGTCAAAGTTAGCCTCGAAAAACGCATTAGACCCTGTATGCTTTGTGTAAGTTGCATGTCATATATTATTACTCTAACATTTGGTCAAAGTAGTATAGTGGAAGTGGATCCTCTGATGTAGGTATCCCTACCTTACCCTCCCTTTCGGTCACTTACGGGCGGACCCCATGCTTGCTAGGCCCCGCATGTCAGTTACTCAATGGGTTCGGCCATGTCAGGGGATCCTCATCCGTAGTATACTCCCTCAGTTTTTATTTATTCCGCATACAACGGAGGGAGTTGTGGTATAATAAATGACGCGGGCGGGGGTGGGGGAGGGACATCGGTTTGCTCTCAAATGCGGTCCCTGGCGAGAAAAGCATAAGGCGGTGCGTTCCATTCGGTGGCGGCGTGGAGGTCCAGCGTGCGGGCTGCAACGCGAACGCGACAAGACCGATGTCTGATCAAAACCGATTGACCGGTCTTCACGGAACCACTATTCACACGGAACCTTCGCTGCTCGGCCTATGCCAGCCACTGCCCTAAAACCACACCAAATCTCAGCCCATTCCCCACCTTTGATCCCTAGCCCACATCAAGCGTCCCCTAGTTCGCCGGAAAGCCATGGTGCACCGCAAGATCACTTACTACAAGATGCTGATGCCGGAGCGCCGCGCAGAAATCGCGGCGGCGGTCGGCGCCACCGACCTCCGTTCCCAAGCTTGCTTTGCAGCGGGCCAATCCCCGAGTTCTCTGGAGCCAAGCTACGAGGAGGAGGAAGCCGATCCAATGTTCATGGCAGAGGTCGCGGCGCAGAAGGCCCCCGATGGGTATGAGACGATGGACGTTGACTTCGTGCCGGCATCCGAGTCCCCCATGGTGCAGGCGGACCAGCGGTTCAACATGGCGACACTAAAGGAGGACTGGGAGGCAGAGGCTCAACTCAACGCGGAGCGCACGCATGCCGCTGCCATCGAGGCTCTCCTGCAAGCGGAACCGGATGTCGTGGATGTGAACCGGGCGGTGGAGGCTCAACTTGGGGCGGAGCGCGCGGATGCCGCTGCCATCGAGGCCCTCCTGCAGGCGAAACCGGACGTCCTAGACTTGAACCGGGCGGAAGAGGCTCGACTCGACGCAGAGCGCGCGGATGCCGCTCTCATCGACGCCCTCCTGCAGGCGGAACCGGACGTCCGGGACTTGAATCGGGCAACGGAGGCTCGACTCGACGCGGAGCGCGCGGATGCCGCTGCCATCGAGGCCCTTCTGCAGGCGAAACCGGACGTCCTTGACTTGAACCGGGCTATGCTCTCGTCCGTGCAGAGCGTCCGCACGCTCCGCTTGAATGAGTAGCTGGAGGCCGAGGACAACCACAGTGCGGAGACACACGTCGGCTGGTTCGCGCCGGCAGCCAAAGACGACGAGGTCGTCTCTTTCCGCGAGCAGTGATAGGTTTTCTTTATGTTGTTGTTTTTATGGATCTTTTGCTATGTAAAAACGTATATTTGTTATGCAAGTCGCCTGACTTGGGACAGTCTACCATTTCAGGCGGTTTGATGAATATCCTACATCTCCTAACCCTTCTTTCCTTCTTCCTCACCTCTTCTTCTTCCCCAACAGACCACCGCACGGGCCGTACGGATACTCCCCAACATGCGGTTGGATAAACATACTCTATGAACGAAAATTATGTGTCGGCGATAGGATGGCTGAGTTTGGTTTGTTCACATGCGATATGCGATGTCGATGAGGGTGCGTTCCTTGGTTGGGTTTGCGGCGTGCGGGAGCGATTGTGTGAGGTGCGCGTCTTGATTGCGGCATGCAGGAGCGATCGTGTGAGGGTGCGGTTCGACCGCGACGATCGTCTTGTAAGTGTACCTCCTTCTCATTTTGAAAACTTTAGGCAAGCTTGGCAAAATGTGTGGTGAAGTTTGGCAATGCAAGGCCTAGACCCAAACAGGATAAATACGTGCGCACTAGGAGTACTAGTGTTAAAAAAGAAAGGCGGGTTTTCCTTGGCGGGATTTAATCGATAAAATCCTCGTTTCACGTGTCCATTAATGCGTATTTTTCTCCAAAGACCAAAGAGCTAACCATCTCACTCCTCATCGCTTGATTAATGCAGCGCCATGCAAACCAACCTTCTCACTTCCGCATGCATGCAGGGGATATTAATGTCCTTGTTTGCTAACCCCATCAATTTTGCCTCGATTAGTGTTAGTGGCCCTTTGCAAATTGTAATTTTGATATACCGGCCTTGTGTACAAAAAATGGAGGTAGTAACTATATTTGACTTCCTTCCCCATTCGGTGGCGTCGGCGATATCTTTTTTGGGTGGTTTGGCGAAGTGTGTTCGACGGAGAACACCATCGAGGAGACCACGGTAAGTCGTTCATAAGTGCCGCCGCAGCGAGACAACCGCCTTATTTGCATCCGGAAGTCCTTTACTAGTACTACTAGGAGTACTAGTGCGGTGAGATGGTTTCTCGAAGAAGGCGATGGAGAACCGGAGTTAGCAAAGAGTGAAATGATGGTTGCTTCGTCCGTGCTTTTGTGATTTGATGCCTCACTGCTTTGTGATTTGTGATAGAAGGGACAGGGGAGTAGACTCATGCTCTATCTTGTACTACATGCATCCAAGCATGGGAGAAAGAGGAGAGACGTTGCATTTTCTATTCCTTCAATCAATGAATCGAGGAGCTTGGTTCCATCTTTTGGCTTTGGAAACACCGTCACAATGGTTCCCACGATGCCAAAAGCTATTTTCACATTTGGCTACACATTGTGGATGCCCTTAATCGTACCACTTGGTTTTGCTCCTGTGCTATCTATACAAATCTCAATTATATTGATCTAAAAATTATAGAATCAAGATTAGTAAAAGGAGGTGATTTTGCCGGGGATGGCGGGGAGGTTTCTTATTGAGCAATGCTACATCCACGTAATGGTTTACGTAAAGTTACAAACTGATGTGTTGTGGGACTATTTGATTGGATTAAAGGAGAGGATTAGGCCCACCCACCTGAAAATCAGGGGAATATATAGATTAGATGGAAAGTATCGTAGCAGCTCGTAGACCTTTGTAAGTCTAGGATTAGGCTTCTTATTTTCGGAGGGCGTTGTCTGGCGGTTTGCTAACATGCGGTCCCACGTGTCAGTGCTTTACCAAGTCGATCCGCGTCCCACATGAGGCAGAACAATGGCAGAAGCAACACGTGGTTAAGTTGAAGAAGATGATGGAGAAGCGGATTCAGCAACGAGTAAAATGATGGTTGCTTCGTCCCTCCAACTTAACTGCGGGAAAGGTGCAGCTTTATGATTTGACGCCTCATAGCTCATTACTACGCGGCGCCATGGTAGGGTACTTCACCCGGCTGCTCTGCATGTATTCGGTATGGCACGTGGACCCGGTAGCTTGATGTCCCACATGTCGTGAAAGGGACTAGAAGATTTATGAAAGCGAGTGCTCCACTCTTCGACGGAGGAGTAGATGACCTGACGGCCCGATGAATGTCACTTGTCTTGTATAGTACTATAGTTTTGCTGTTTCGCACGATCCATCGATACAAACCCGATTAAATAGGAAAGGCGGGATTTTTCCCGTGCGGTAGATAATCTTGCCATACATTTCAAAGGCAATTTTAATGTATGCAAACTGAATGATTATAAGTAACAATATGATATCTAGTAAAACTAAAAACACATATGATTTATTGTGTTAGAGTGTAGTAGTAGTCTTGTATTGCATAGTTGTTAGATGTAACATGCGAGCGTGTAGAGATGTAGTTTTGGAGGGCCTCTGAGAGAAAAGCGTATCGGTCACGAACTTGAGAATAAGCTGATTACGGTCACTATATCGTTTTGCGGTGATTATCGGTCACTTGCTCACGATTCAGCATCGGATTGCACTCTGTTGACCGGCCAAATAGTCTACGTGGCGCCATGTTAACTAGTTAAATTGACAACGTTCCTTGTGGGTCCCACCTGTCAGTTCGCATAGGCAAAAGGTCAGATAAACACAAATTAAAGCTGGCGCGGCAAGGCTCCAACCCGTGCGCGGGAATCACCTGGTTGTGTATGTGTCTGTCAGGGCCTGATGTGTGCGCATGCACGTGTAGGTTGAGCACTTGAGCGTGAGAGTGTGTGTTGGTCGTGTGGTGTACTGGTGTGTGCATGCATGCATGCGTGTGTGTGTGTGTGTGAGTGTTGCGTGCGTGTGTGTGAGTGTTGCGTGCGTGCGTGGCTGCGTGTGTACGTGTGAGTGTTGCGTGCGTGCGTGGGTGCATGTGTTTGTGTGAGTGTTGCGTGGATGCAGTTCGTGTGCATGCGTGCGTGTGTGTACAATCACCACACCAGCTCCTGTGTGTTAAAATAGACGGCTCGACATACCAATACAAGGCCACCTTGTCCGTTGTGCCCATGGTCATGACTTGAACCACCGTCGAAATATTTTTTGTCATTTGTTTTCATTCTTACTAGCAAGATGCCCGTGCGTTGCACGTAACATCAAGATGCATTTGTATGACTTGTTTATCTTGTGAGAGAAAAGGATGAGCGAGGGAAGGCCTTATTTGCAAATGTGGAGAGGTGTGTGGGTACCTTTTGCAAAATTGCCATAGTTTCTTTCCTATCCGTCGGATATAAATCGGACGGCCTATATTCAGGATGGTAGGCACACCATCATCACCAACTCTGTTTTTTATAAGAGTGTATTTTATGTATTTTATAAGAGTGTAGATGTAGAGTAGATACAAGTCGACGGTGGGCACGATGGTAGTGAGATAATGTGATGCAACACTAGAGGTGCCACGTGGAGCGTTTAAGCTGGTCAACTAGTCATGTCATGAGCAAATCTGAGTTGTACGGTGAGCCGTGGTGTATAATAACCACTAAGCGTAAATGGTGACCGTAATGAGTGGATTCTGAAGTCCAATGTACGTATCGTGCTTTTGCTTCAAATACAATGATTGTCATTGCATATATCGCGAGAGAAAGATGAAACAAGCGTGAATTTTCTGGGGACTTACTTTTAGAGGACCTGGAGATAGTTTTGTGTGCATACGTGAAAGGCGTCAGGGGGTATCACGATGGAGAGAGAGATGCTCTTCGTTTCTCTTTATTATGACTAACTTTGTATATAGTATAAAAATATACAAATTCACAATGCGGAATAAATATCATTGTGGGCACCATGCAATGCAAATTAGCGTCCGTACTCCTCCATATAACTTTGTAATGTTGTATATATGTAGAAACTCTAAAATAATTTTTTGGCCACACTTTATTCAAAAGGAATGTTGTATGTGAAATAAACGTGAAGAGAGGCTTTTTAGATCAATGGGTGCGTGATGTAACATGTGTGAATGTGTAGTTGATGCATTTGGTGGGGCCTAGAGAGGTATGTGTGTGTATTACGTTTATTCGAGAGGGCATGGATAGAGGGGCCGACGGGGCGGGAGAGATAGCACGAGAAATGAGAGTGGTCTAGAGAGAGAGAGAGAGATGAATATGACGTCATGACAAGAGATTCCATTCCCTTGAGTGTGTATATGCAAGGGGAGAGGGAATAGAGGCACCAGGAGAAATTTTCTGTGTGTGTGTGGTGTTTGTGTTGGTATGTGTGGGTGTGAGAAGATAATGAGACGTGGGGGCAGAGGGTGTGTCACCGCGTGAGGTCCGGTGGGTCGAGGTGAGGCCCTTTGTTCGGTTCCGTCCTGCGCCACATTGGTCGGCCCGTGACGCATTTAGGAAGACCCATGGATGACTAGTCGTACAAGACAAAGATAGCAGAATTGTGATGGACTCTGTGTCCACTAACAAAGTCGGTTAGGATTTGTAACCCTAGGTTCTCGGACTAAGGTAACCCCTTTATCTCTGATATTACTATTCATCCAACCTAACTTTAAGGGGCATCCTACAGAATGCTCTGCTAGAATCATACTCGTCGATTAGAAAGAGAGGTGTGAGACATTGTGTGAGAGACAGGCGTAAAGATAATGTGCGTACATGAGATACGTAGGCAGGTCCATGTATATAGAAAGGGTCGATGAGGATTGTGCGTGTGTATGTTTGCGAGAGGAAGAGTGCTTGTGATAAAGGTTAGGGAAAACCGTTGTAAATGGTTACGAGAGGGAGGGAGGGTTATATCTAGAGAATGTGTGCGAGAAAGACACCTCGGGAGAGAGTGTGTGAGCATGTGTGAGAGACCACCGATGGAGAGTGAAACTACACGTAAAAGACTGCTCTACACATTGATTAAAGATATAAATTGTATCCAAATATTAGGATGGGATCATGATACTTGCAATTCACGTAAGGAGCGGTCATTGATCCATCAGACATCTGGATTCTATCAAATTTGAGCATGTCTATGTTATTATTCGACACAATTGATCCACATAGTTAGTATTTTGAACTCCAGAAAATGAATCGCTTTAGCAATCGAATATAAACGTGAGTATAGTTCATGTTGTGTTTGTAAAGCACATTATACATACGAAAGTTACACAATGGACATTATAAATAGCTACCTATGAACTAGCATACATTTGAATTCGACTTAAGGTGGTTTAAAAAATCGAATTCAACATGAAGTCCATTCAATTATTTGAATTTGATATCATGGCATTTGTAAACCGTACCTAAATTATGGGGGCACCAATCTTTGCTCTGATTTTGTACATAATAGCATATGTAGTAGTGTAGAAAATAGATTCAAATTTAGCTCCTCCATTCCAAAATAATCGTAGTTATAAGATTTTCAAGTGTCAAAATTTCAAAAAGAAGCGGATAATTTAATGAGGTTTTCAAACATACAAGGTCAAATATAACATTGTCTATTTAGGTCAATCCTCATAGTTCAAGAGTACTCTAAGCGTGAATGCTTGTGTTTCAAAATTTGAGCAAGCGCCAAAGAGCCTCTACTACTTGAAACCGCGTGAGACCAATGTTTGGTAGTACAAGGAAATTACTTTTCTAATAACTCCGACCAGTGAAACTTACCGCCCGACGTCCAAGGTCTACACGGGGTAGGTTTGTAGCTTCATCTAGGCATACGCAACCGCATCCGAAAAACATTCATACACAATGGCCGCCTAAGCACACATGCTTGGGCCAAATCGCTCCGCCCACTATTTGGGACACACAGGATTACCATCCTACCCCGACCATAGCAGTCTGAAATTTAAGAGGGGGGCAAAGTTTGTACTTTCCCCAAATTTCAAACAAGCGCGTCCCATCTTCTGTTCAAAAAAGCCAAAAATAAGCGCGTCCCAGATCGAAACATGGTTCCCCCCCACCCGTCCGATTCCCCATTCGTACTCTGTGGGTGCCAAAACTACCTATCCACCAGCCGCGAAACCATGGCGTCCTCCGTCCGCCACCCCATCCCACCCATCAACCGCCGCCCTCCTCCATCACACCGGAGCTGATACCCCGACATCGTTGTCCACTGCAACCTCAACCGCAATGCCCTCCACGGCTAGTAGTTGAAGCCGAGGCCGAGCCGTCCGTACCCAAGCCAGTTCAACCACGCCATCCTGCGCCTCACCGCTGCCGCTCCAACTTCGCCACCCTCCACCGCACCGGAGCTGTTCCAGCTACGCCATCCTTCGCCGCCTCGGATCTGCTTCCCCTTGATACGTCTCCAACGTATCTATAATCTTTGATTGCTCCATGCTATATTATCTACTGTTTTGGACTATATTAGGCTTTATTTTCCACTTTTATATTACTTTTGGGACTAACCTATTAACCGGAGGCCTAGCCCAGAATTGCTGTTTTTTTTTGCCTATTTCAGTGTTTCGAAGAAACAGAATATCAAACGGAGTCCAAACGGAATGAAACCTTCGGGAACGTGATTTTCTCGTCAGATATGATCCAGGAGACTTGGACCCTCCGTCAAGAAAGCCACGAGACGGTCACGAGGGTGGAGGGCGCCCCCCTAGGGCGCGCCCCCTGCATCGTGGGCCCCTCGAAGCTCCACCGACGTACTCCTTGCTCCTATATATACCTACGTACCCCCAAACGATCGGATACGGAGCCAAAAACCTAATTCCACCGCCGCAACTTTACGTATCCACGGGATCCCATCTTGGGGCCTGTTAGGAGCTCCGCGGAAGGGAATCGATCACGGAGGGCTTCTACATCATCACCATAGCCTCTCCGATGAAGTGTGAGTAGTTTACCTCAGACCTTGGGTCCATAGTTAGTAGCTAGATGGCTTTTCTCTCTTTTGGATCTCAATACAATGTTCTCCCCCTCTCTCGTGGAGATCTATTCGATGTAATCTTCTTTTTGCGGTGTGTTTGTTGAGAACGATGAATTGTGGGTTTATGATCAAGATTATCTACGAACAATATTTGAATCTTCTCTGAATTCTTTTATGTATGATTGGTTATCTTTGCAAGTCTCTTCGAATTATCAGTTTGGTTTGGCCTACTAGATTGGTTTTTCTTGCAATGGGAGAAGTGCTTAGCTTTGGGTTCAATCTTGCGGTGTCCTTTCCCAGTGAAAGTAGGGGCAGCAAGACACGTATTGTATTGTTGCCATCGAGGATAACAAGATGGGGTATTTATCGTATTGCATGAATTTATTCCTCTACATCATGTCATCTTGCTTAAGGCGTTACTCTGTTTTCATTAACTTAATACTCTAGATGCATGCTGGATAGCGGCCGATGAGTGGAGTAATAGTAGTAGATGCAGGCAGGAGTCGGTCTACTTGTCTCGGACGTGATGCCTATATACATGATCATACCTAGATATTCTCATAACTATGCTCAATTCTATCAATTGCTCAACAGTAATTTGTTCACCCACCGTAGAAATACTTATGCTCTTGAAGAGACGCCACTAGTGAAACCTATGGCCCCCGGGTCTATTCTCATCATATCAATCTCCAATCACTTTATTATTTGCTTTGCCTTTTATTTTACCTTGCATCTTTATACCAAAAATACCAAAAATATTATCTATCATCTCTATCAGATCTCACTGTCGTAAGTGACCGTGAAGGGATTGACAACCCCTAATCGTGTTGGTTGCGTTGAGCTATTGTAATTTGTAGGTACGAGGGACTTGCACGTGGCCTCCTACTGTATTGATACCTTGGTTCTCAAAAACTGAGGGAAATACTTACACTACTTTGCTGCATCATCCTCTCATCTTCGGGGAAATCCAACGCAGTACTCAAGAGGTAGCACCCCTCCGCCGACATACGACCACGACAACATAGTCAACAATTTGGCCATGGGTTCGTCCAAGCCTGCATCCTCCAGAACATCGGTTTCCCCGGTAAAAAGAAGAAAATTGGCGCGACATGTGGAGGTGACCACACCGGCAACCGAAAAAGGTACTCCTCTTCCCTTATTCGTGCAAATCTTACGTCTCTGCTTGCACGGTATTCATCCCACAGAAGACACTTGTTGACCGCTTCTTATTGATACTAGATGTTCCTAGTAACTCGTGATGCACAAGGTTTCTCCTCATATACTATTTCACCTTACCTAGAGGTTCGTCGCCCCCCTGAATTTCAATTTCTAGCCAGTTGATTCCCAATTAACGGAAGGATTCCCCGGCGTAACATGCGCTAGTACGCCTATTACGCCGGGGAAGTATCTTAGGGGCGTGTGCGGCCTAGAGCTACTGGCGCCCCATCTGGAGGTCGGCCGGGATTAAAGGATGGCACAGGCGCTGCCAAGCACGGCGGTGGTGTGAGGTCGATGGGAGGCGGGCGGCGGTCGGGGTATGGGCGGTGGTCGCCGGCGGTTCGAGAAAGATCGTCAACAGTGACTCGCGGGAGGTAGACGAAGGCCATCTGCCCGTTCCTTATAGATCGGACAGTTCATTAAAAAAATCGACTGACCTATTTATTTTCAGTGGACTGTTATCTTAGATATGACCACATGTGGTGGTGTACTTGAGGAGTACCTGCATTTCCTGTGCTCATATATTACAAAAACATACGGAGTAGAATCTAATTGTGTTTGCCATGCAAAGTTCTAGAGCTATCATATGTCTCTGTCATTTATTTTTCAGCCACCTGCTATCTGCTACTTTTACAGTGCACTAGTTCTGCACACACTTCACCCGTACTCTCACTATTGTGTTTTCATGCAAGGGTATTTCAGACTCTGCTGCCATGAGAGAAGCCAATAATAAAAGAGAGAAGTCGCTCGAGCTTCGTATGCTGGTAGGCAAGACACGTTACAACACTATAAAGGGTGCAATGTCAGCAGATGGAGACGGTAAACGTAGCTCTGGAGTTGATGACCTCTCTCACAAGGAACCACCATCCCAGGTGCTTGCTTTAACTTCGCGGTATCATATGTGGTTGCATGTTCCATATGGTGTCTAGCTTGTATTCAAAAGGCCGAAGTCGGTAAGATAAGGAAAGATATTTTTTTTTACATGAACCACCATCCCGTGAGCACCAGAAGACAAATAGCTAGTCTGGGCACTGGCCAAGCCAGTGACAAGCCCATCAAACATAGGCATCACCTAGAAGCCAACTAAAAAGCTGCGATGGTGGCGAGGCAGCCCGCCTCCCACCAGGCTCTCAGGTCCTAGATGATCATGCTCACCACTCCAGCCGGATGTCTAGCTTGTATTGCTTCCAATTTGGTTAAATTGCATCTGCTTAGCTTACACATTATACCTTTGAATATGACATGCCTTTCAGTTTTTGGTACATACTAGTACATCTGTGTATTAACCATGTTCTTACATCAATCACTTATGATAAGGCAGGCAGGCAAGGGGACTACTCCTCATTTAAAGAATACAACGTCAGCCTCCCGACATGATTCTCAAGAAACAGAAATGCTAGATGAAGATAGTGAACGTAGCTCCGTAGTTGATAACATCATTTCCCCTACACTAGCATCGCAGGTGCTTGCTCTAACTTGGCAGCGTGATATATGGTTGCATGTTGCATATGGTGTCTAGATTGTAATTCTTCCAATCTGGTTAAACTGCATGTGCTAGTCTGCTTAGCTTATACATTATACCTGTTAATGTGACATGCCTTCCTGTATTTAGTACATAGTACATCTGTCTATTAAGCGTGTCCTTACATAAAACTATTGTTTTTTGTATCCGCATCAATCAACATGACGAGACACCTTTAGTAGATGCGGTGCGATATTAGTTGCATCTTTCATATGATTTATAGCATCGCTGCTTCTAATTTGTTGAAATTCCATTTATGATGGGACAATTTTAACTTGGCGAGTCATATTGGTTGCATCTTTCATGTGGTGTCTAGCTTGCATTGCTTCTTATTTGTTGGAATGGTTTACCTTAGTTTACACAAGCAGTTGTGAACATGCCATGCCGTCCTGTTTTTCGTACATATTCCATCCTGGTATCATGTGTTTGCCTTACATCAAAGTAGTGATTGTCAGTATCATGCATGAATGAGTTCTGAAGAGAGAATTTTATCGCCTTTTCTTGTCGGTTTTACTTGACAATTCAAAATCAATAAAGCGGAAGGAAGTTAGCAAGGCAGCGGATAAAGGTGCTCCTTCCGAACGGAGGGCCTCTACATTTTCTACTCCTCCACACCCCAAGATGATTTCCAAGACAACACATGCATAGACACTCAACAAAGCTGTGTTTATGATGAGCACGTCTCCCCTAGTGCAGCATCACCGGTGCCCCCTCTAACTTGGCACTGTTATATGTGGTTGCATGTTATGTTTGATGTCTAGCTTGTATTGCTTCTAATTTTGTTGAATTCCATCTGCTTACTTTACACATTATACTTGAATAAGACCGTGTTCTGTTTCTAGAACATACAATATCATCTATCACACCATGTTCTTACATCAAATTACTACTGTTGTGTAACCTGCAACAATCACTTATCATAAGACATGTTTGACTTGAGTGTGATATAGGTTACATCTCACATTCTTTTCTAGCTTGTACTACTAATTTGTTGAAATGGCACTTATGACGAGACAATTTTAACTTGGTAGAGTGATATTCGTTGCATCTTTCATATGGTGTCTAGCTTTCATTGCTACTAATTTGTTGAAATGCCTTCTCCTTAGTTTACACATCATAAGCTGTGAATATGCAATGCTGTGAATATGCAATGGCACTAATGACGAGAGACCTCTAACATGGCGGTGTGATGTTGTTTGCATCTTGCATATGATTTATTTCTTGTCTTGCTTCACATTTGTTTAAACGCCATTTATGATGAGACACTGTTAACTTGGCGGGCGTTATTTGTAGCATCTTTCATATGGTGGATACCTTCCATTGCATTGCTTCTAATTTGGTGAAATGTCTTCTTCTTAGTTTACACATCATAGTTACGGTTATCTCTTCCGTCCTGTTTTTCATACATATTACATCCTCCTATCATGTGGTTGTCTAACATCAAAGTTCAGTTAAATGCATCACACATCAATTTGTTACGAAGAACTAAATTGTTATTCGTTTTCTTGTCGGCTTGACTTAACATGGCACGAGAGAAAGAGGAAGAAACACGAGAATGGCGGGGAATGAGAAGCGGATGAATCCTGCAGATTCTGCTGATGCTGATGGTGCAATAGAAGGTCAAAGTCCTGCGGAAAATTCTACAAACACGGCATCCCATGCTACGAGTTGCAAAAAAGCTAAGCGAAACAAATAGCTGCCACCAAACAAGCGAGAGACAGCCCTAGTTCTTGTAACACCTACCACGCAGTACTACGAGCTGCACGACTTACTCGTGCGTTAAGCGAGCTAGCAACACGTTCCCAAGCTCCCTTGCCACGACACTACTTCCCAAGCACTCTTGACACAAGACGAGTTGGCATTATCAGATGAACCTTGTGAGCTTCAACAGCAAGAAGGTAGTTGCTGGAGTCAAGTTATAGTTGCATGCTTCTTTATATGTAGTCTCACAGTTTGATGTACACTAACACTTCCTATGTTCGTTGTTGGACTAGCACCTAGGCGCAAGAGGAAACAAACATCAGGGATAATGATCGATAGGTTAACTAAATCTAGAGGAGGAAGAATGGAGATCCGTTTTGAGGCAGGTTTAAAAAGGCCACGTGATGCTCTGAGTCATCCAAGTTAGTATCGAGGCGATGGTTGCCGTTAGGTGTCATGTCGTATCCTCCCAACATGGATTCATATAGGAATGACAAAGACGAAACCCAGTTCAACACCTTCCTCGACCATTTATCTGTAAGTATGGTTATGTATGGAAACTAGTAATATCGTCTTGCTCTGTCCCATACTCTCTAGGCTGCTGATAATGAGACTCCCATAATTTTCAACGTATGAGGTTCAAGTTGGATAGCCAAGATGATGCAACCAGACAAGCTTGCACCCATGTTTTCAAGTCTGCTCTGCGACAGTATCGGTATAACTTGAGGAAAACTCACTTTGAAGGCAAGGCTAGCAGTGAACTTTCCCAAACATCTCCATTGGAAAATATATCGGATGAAGACTGGAAGGGCCATGTTAAACACTGGTCTGATCCGAAGTATCAGGTACATTATATATATATGTGATCAGATCACATGTTGAAGTCCTATTTACGCATGTGCCACACAAATCTATCTTCTTGTAGGTGAACTGTTCAAAGAACAAGGCCAACCGTAGGAAAGTGAAATTCCAATAGACGACAGGATCTCGTAGCTATATTGCACACTGCGAGGCTCTTGTAATTAGGTGTTGTTTCACTCTTTTCGCTGTACCATATTATCATATCTATATTGACTTGTTCGAAATGCAGAGGAAAGCCCACAAGGACCAAAAAGTACCTGAACCAAATGCTATGGAAATCTTCAAGGACTTTCACACCAGCAAGAAGAAGGGCATGACTACACCAGTCAAAGCCGCTGTTGTAAGTCCTTAATCCTCATGCCTTTTAACTACTACTTACTCTGACTTGTGCCTTGAACTGCATGGTTTGCAGCCAATGTCTATTACTCTTTTCAATTTTATACACAATTGTCTTAGCATATCATTGCACCTTACAAGGTTTAAAAGAGAGGAGTGATGTTCCTTTGATCTTAACCCGTAATCTAGTTCCATGCTGGACTTGCCCACACAATGTTAACATTGCCTGTTTGTCTGTTCTCAATTGTTTTGTGATATGAATGATGTCATACTATGCTTACCGTATTATAAACTTTGTCTCTTTATCCTTAGCCCTCAATACAATGTGATGAAATAAACAATACATTAGCGATGGTACATGGTCATATGTTTGGAACCTGGTTTTATTATGTACTTTGCAATAAAATACAACTAATATTTTACATGGGTTCACCAGAATAAGTTCTGTATATAGACCAAAGCTATTTTGTTTGGTTTTTCTGCCTCCTTAATATCTTACATTACGGTACTACTAATGTAAAACCTCAACTTTTCAGCGAGCTATGGAAAAAATGGTGGAACCGCCACCTTACGAAGGTGGCGAGGCAACTATAACCGCAATGTCGGCTCTTGCTACGGTGGGTCAATGCACATCCACTAACGATGCCAAAAGCATGTTCTGCGTATCTTGGGTTGGTTGTTAAGGCAATATCGTCCAAACTGCCTCATGATCAAGATATGCAAGCTCAAAGCAATGTTGTATCTGCGCTCGGACACAAGTCCATTCCCTAACGAGACCCTTTGTGAAACAAGGAGAAACATTGCTCAATGTCATCAAGATATGCATGGTTTTGAAACAGACTATCGGACATTTGCTATGTTGTTCGAAGCCTAGGGAAATGAAGGCGAGGGTTATGGTGTCCATCGGACAATACAACATGAAAACGTAACGATCGGTCAAATGGTGAGCTTCGAACTTCGGTGGTGCATTTATATGCTAGACTGTTTAGTTTTATGCCAACCTTCCTTTTGTTATATAGTTGTAATTTGTTTTGGTCCGATACAAAATTTATTCTTAGCGTGCAGCCACCGGCTGAAGAAAACAGCAAGCCATTTTTGTATAGTGTAGGGTGTTCCCTATATTTGCACTGGTGGCGATCTTTGATGCCGAGTGGATGTAATCTGTTAAATCGCCTTAATAGCCTAGCATTAGTTTCGGCCTTATTTATTTCCTTGTCTTCTTTTTCCTTGGTTTGCTAGTGGCCGCAACTACCATGGGCCATATACGGGCCGTAGGATCCATGGGTCTCCTACGGGCCGTCGATAAATGGGCCTGTAATCGGTGGGCCTCGGGCCGTCGGATAAATGGGTCTACATGGGCCGTAATCGGGCGTAATTGGTATCGGCCCAGCACGGTAATAGGCCGTAGGACAGCAAAGGCTTAATTCTGTCACAGGCATAACGGGTCGTTAATGGGCCAGAATATAGGACGGGTTGGAAACGGCGCAACGGGTTAATAGGTCAGAAACGGACCGACTCTTGCCATTGGCCGAATTTGGCCCATTAGGGTAACAGGCTAGTAACGGGCCGACTCTTGCCATGGGCCTAATTTGGCCCATTAGGGGAATAGTCCAGTAACGGGCCGACTCTTGCCATGGGCTGAATTTGGCCCATTAGGGGAACATGCGATGTGGGCGGAAGTGTCGAGGGCGAAAAGGAGCCCAAACGTATGGGCCGTCAATAGGCGAAAGCTAACACGGGCTGAAACAGCCCATGTAAATCACGGGCCGTTAATGGGTATAAAGAAAATTACTGTTCATTATGGGCTAGAGTCACCGTGGGCCTGTAAAGGGCGAAGATCTGAAGGCCTCATATGGTCCGAAGGCGTCGTGGGCCATACATGGGCTGAAAGTTAAATGGGCTGGTGTTATATTCGACGGCCCACATGACGTTGTTGGGCCGATTTCCTTTAGGGCCTAACGGGCCGTGAGTTAACGGGCCGTAAAATGGGCTATTTGCAAAGAGACCGTTAACATGCTTTTCATGGGCCAGCGCGTTAACTTTTGACCAAGTCAAATGGGCCGGCTTTATAAGCTAAATGGGCCAGTGGTGGGCCATGGCATGTGTCGACATATCATAGGCGCCTATCGACCCACGCCGGTGACCGTGTTTCGTCCGGCCAGTAAGAATTTTACACGTGGAAATTTCCCATTGGTCGGGGCTGTTAACGGGTTATCGGATCCAAAACCAGACCCGATAGCTTAACGGCGTTCCCTTACGGTGGATTCCATGAGCGGTCACCCTTGACGAAAGCACTTCTGTGACGCACGATTTATCGTCATGGAAGTGGACACTTCCATGATGATAATTTTGGTAATGTCATGGAACACTTCTACGACAGCACATGTATGACTATCTTGATTCTGTCATAAATTTGTCATGGATGTACATGCATGAAAAAAATGCGACCTACTGTGACAAACACGTATCATCATGGAAGTGTATTTTTTTGTAGTGTATGTAATAGTTGGCTCTGTTTAGAATGTCATTCTCGTCTGGATCACGAGAGTCTAAGCGCTGCCGATGGGTGCGTTTTGGTGGTGTAGCAAGACTTCTTATGAACTATCATGTCTTGATGTTTATGTCAGTAGTAGTCACTAGTCAGTGTTTGAATGTTGTATATATCGTTGTTTAGAACTGTTTATTGTCTCAAACTACTGGTGGGCTAAATGAGGGCATCACCATTCTCAAGTGTTTAGAGTGTATCTCCTTTTTTCAAGTTATATAATTTGAGCTCAGTGTCTTTTCGATGATGTACACTTGTTTGGGCCAGTGAGGTGTCGTTATCTCCTTTTTTTCAAGTTATATAATTTGAGCTCAGTGTCTTTTCGATGATGTACACTTGTTTGGGCCAGTGAGGTGTCGTTGAATATGGGCCGAGTAGTAACGCAATGCCAAACAGGTCAATTATGACTCTCAGACCGGGCTCTCAAAAGATCCTCAAAAACAGGCCGAGCTCTCCAAAAAAGAAAGAATAAGGACACTTAGGCCGACATGTGGGCGCCACCGGTGTTTTCGAGCGCTTGCGCGCCGAGAGCATATTGGCGCGTGTTCGAAATTCAAGCTACCTTTTCATCCCCAATCTCTAGCCCCACCCCCACCTCTGGAATCTCGAATCCTACTCCAGTTCCCTCAAATCCCCATCCTGTATTCCCTGTACTCAAGCTCACTATCATGTCGCCGGTCAACGCGGATCTCCGAGCCAGAAATCCTGAGGTTCGTCCTGCCTTCAGTCGCTGCGTGCTGTCGCTCAATAGTGGCATGGCGGCGCTTGACGACCAGTTTGCCGGCAAAGTGCTGATGGTAACCATCAACAACAACCGGCTTCCCGTCTCGCCGGACGACCTTGTCAAAGCTCTTCGCATTGTGCACGACTTCCAAATAAGTGACTTTCTCGTCGAAGTCTGTCTGCCACCGGCTGATTTCTTCGTCAGGTTCTGGACAACTTTTGACTGCAGTCGTGTGTTCGAATCTTCCCGGCGTTTGTTCTGCGATGGCGCGCTGGTAAGCTTTGATCGGTGGCACCCAGGATGGGGCTCGGTGCCCTCTGAGCTTGAGCTTTAAACAAAGCTTACCTTCCACGACATGCCTCGACGTGCTTGGAACAACGAGTCCATGAATGAGCTTATCAACGACCTTGGAGGTGAGCTCGTAAGTATGTTTGTTCCTCCAAACAGCTGGGCTCTGATGGTTATGGCATGGATGAAGAAGCCGTCCACCATACCGAAGGTGATTGGTGTTGAGATACCGGTGCAGGAACCGGGGTTGCACTATTCGTCGCCACCAAGGCCGTCACAGACCACATTAGGGATGTACCTGTATCGAGTGTTCGTGCATGTCGAAGAAGTGGTCAATCCATCAATCGAAGTCCTGCCGCCGCCGCTGGTGCCAGGGTCCATCGACGACGTCCATTACAGGAGTCAACGTCAGACTTTCCACTTGTTGCTCGGAACAATGGATGGCACATGGCCTACTCCATCGCGCGGTGGAGGCCACTGCTTCTTTGGGAGAAGAGGCAGGGCTGGCTCCCTGGATGTGCTCTAATTTGAGGTAACAACTGAATCTTGTCATATACTAGTTAAATCCGAGCTATGGGTGTGAAGCACTGATGTGCCAGTACATTTGATTGTGACCTGTTCTAATTTTGTACCTGATTTTTTTAGAAAGGGTTGTACGTCAACTTAATGTGCTAGCAGAACTTATTGTGTTGTCTATCTGTTTTCTTTGCACAACATTCAAGATATTTCCCTGTCATTGATAAAGACGATGAACCGTTATGTACGAGTTCGTTGGTTTGAACATAGCCCTACCGTAGCGATCCTTTGCTTCCGTCTGATTGTGCGCTGCGTGAAATTTTTGTATGCAAGTTCGGTGTGCTATGATGTTCTATATGATTGTGTCAACTATATAAGTTCTTTTCTTGAGCATCAGCAATGCATATGGCTGAAAGATGTATTCTGAGCATCGACCGATGGGTCTCTCTCTCTCTCTCTCTCTCTCTCTCACACACACACACACACACACACACACGCGCACAAGTGGGACCCGTTGAATTATTTCTTTGCTTGTGACAGCTTTTAATTAGGTTCCACTGTAATCTAACTTTTTCTTAAGTTATTAGTTGAGCTCGGTGACTACAAAAGTTGTCTGAAGCCTTGTTTGGGCCTTTCAAATCCTTGAATGTGGGCTGAGTAGCCACGTTAGGTTGTACTCTACTACACAGGCCTTTTTTTTAACATCAGCTGTCACAGCCCTAGCTTAGTCCTTGCTTGACTCTGCATAAGCATTCATGCAACATGTTTAAATTTAAAGAAACTTGAAGTGGGGATGACCAAGCCCTAGCACCAAAGCAATTCAAATAAGTTCAACTAAAAATATTTTCCAAATGAACCCAAATGCCCTTAAAAAATGTTCACCATTTTTGGAAAATGCTGGAAACAGTAACCAGAAATGTTGCACATTTTTCCATGACGTTTGGATTATTGAATTAACTCATATTGTATTTGAACTGGAGCATTTAAATCCTATAAATATTTTTAAATGCTCTAATAATTCTGAAACTAGTTGAGGGCTGTTGGGAATATTCCAAACAGAGCCCACAAATTTTTTCAGGATTTTTGGAAATGCCTTGACATTTTTAATAAAGCCCAAAACAGTATCACAAAATAGAAAAACAAAAACAATTAAAAGAGAGAGCAGGGAACCTACCTAACTTACCTGTGTAGCCACCTGGCGGCCCATGTGGCCAGCCCAGCCCACTGGCCGCCTTCCTCCTCGCGCGAGTAGGCACAGGCGCGTGGCCGACGCACGGAGGCGTGCCCGGCCACCTCCTACTTCGCCGTGTCGACGCCTCCTTTCCCCCAACCCCGCGCCAGGAGACGTGGACGAGGCCGTGCCGACCCCCCCCCCCCTTCTTCCCTGGTCATTTTCCCCCTCTCCCTCTTTGTTCTTCGCCCGAACAGAGAGCCGCCGCTGCCGTTCACTGCCACCATGGCCACCGGCTAGCCCTAGTCCCATGGACGCAGCCCCGAGCTCCGCCGTGCCTCCCTCGTCCTCCCCGACGGCTCACGCGACCGGAGGAGCCCCGAAGCGCCGCCCCGACGCTTTTCCCCTCCCCGGCCACCGGAGATCGGCCTCGCCGCCCCGCTCGCTCCGGTGCTTCCCCGAGCACGCCGAAGACATCTCCGCACTGGCCGTGAGCTCCTGCCTCTTCTTCCCCTCTCCGTTCTCGCTCTCACACGCCGTAGCCGTCTCCCCCTTGCTGACCGAAACCCGCCGCCGCCCGCGCTCGTCGCCGGTGATGCTCCGGTGACCATTTTGTCCTGGGCATGCGCCCATCGTACTCACCGCACCCCGTAGACGTTGTAGGTGCTAAACTCACATCACCACGGCCACCGCAACGGCGTCCCCGCTCGTGTCCGAACTCCGGCCGCCGCCCAAGTGGTCGTCGCCGTCGACCCCGGCCTCCCTGCGCCCAGCTGCGTGCACCCCTGGATGCGAGTGAGCGAGGCTTCCTCGTGGTGCCCCGGTCGTCCGGCCGCCGCCGTGTCGCGTTCGGCGTCGCCGCCCGCGTTCGCGTGCTCGCCGGCGTTCAACTCCGGCGTGCCGACGTGGCACGGTCATTAGCCACTAATGACCCAGCTAACTAACCCTCTGGGCCACTGACGCATGGGCCCCACGCCCTAATTAACCCCAGCTTTATTTGTGCTTAGTCTAACTATAATCCAACGGGACCCATTTGTCAGGGTTGACCCTGCTGACGTGGCCGTTGACCAGGCCCAGCTATCTGCGACCCTAACCAGCCACGAGTCAGCGACGGTCATTGGGTCGATTTGACCCGAACCAGCTCTGTTGACTTGCTGACATCATCATGACGTCAGGTTGACGCAGTAATCCTTTTCTGGAATTTAAATAAGTCTTAAATGATTTGTTTAATTCAGAAAATTCCCAAAACTTCTAAAAATCATAGTAAATCAACCGTAGCTCCAAATCAAACAAATTATATATGAAAAATGATCAAAAAAATCCAATCTATCCATCTGTACCATTTTCATGCATGTTGGAACAACTTAAAGTTGCTATTTAGGACATTTCAATTGAATGGCATTTAAATAACCATATGTGGAGTTTGAATTTGAACCTAGGGTTCAAAACAACTTGATTTAATCTGCTGCTAGTTGCATTAGCTCAAAACACACCATATTTCCATGTCATGATCATGCATCATATTGTTGCATTGCATTGATTGTGTTCTTCCTTGTTTGCCGGTACTTGTCCCCTCTCGATAGACGTGGTTTCGACGATGAGTTCGATGACACCAATGAAGAACTATATTGTCTTCAGAAGTACCAGGCAAGCAAAACCCCCTTGTTCATTCCGATATAATCCCACTCTCTCGCTCCTGCTCTCTTTTACTGCATTAGGACAACAACGATTCATCTGTTACTTGCTGCGGTAGCTGAACCCCTTTATCCTCTGCATGACTGTCATTCCACGGTAAATAGATGAAACCCACTAGCATGAGTAGGAGTTGTTTGAGCCTGATGTGCCTACTCATTCATGCTTGTTTGTCATGCCTGCTACTGCTTAGAGTCGAGTCAAGTCTGATTCATCGGGGATGAATCGGAGGTGTGAGAACATGTCCTACTGTTGAGAGCTAAGTGTGTGAACACGATTTGGTAAAGGTAGTGGTGAGAGGCCATGTAGGAGTACATGGTGGGTTGTCTCATTGAAGCCGTCCTCAGGAACTGAGTCCTGTGTTTGTGATCCATGAAACAGTTACTACCACGCATTGGGCCCGAATCCAATGGACCCTCTCGGCTTCTTAACCACCCTTCTTCTCTGTCCAGGAGTTGCAACTAGTTTCTGGTGTTTGTAGGGTATGTGTTGGAGGCCGTGTGTAGCGCTGACCCTAGGGGTGGGCTATGATGTGGTAGATACACCGTGGCACGGTGTACCGAATGCCCGTTTGGTATCTCGGGAACCCTGCACACATCGTTCGGGGCCGTATGTAGAAACCTCTGCCGGACTCCCTGCGGATGGAACCTGAATAGGCGATAAACCTGGACTAGAGACTTGAGTGTTTAGGTAGGCGGTGGCCGACACCCACGTTGGGCTTCCGCTTGAAGGTTGCCGAGTACATGTCGTATGCGGCGGTAAGTGGTGAGCGTGTGTGAAGAAGTACACCCTGCGGGGTTAATATGATCTATTGAATAGCCGTGTCCGCGGTAAAGGACTTCTGGGTTGCCTATAACAGTTCATAGACAAGTGAAAGTGGATTCTCTAAAATGCACAAGATAAGCGTGAGTGCTATGGATGGCGTCCTCGTAGGAAGATGGGAGCGGATCCATAGTGGTGTATTGATATGGTGAATATGTGGACTCGTGTGCGCCACCTCAAAAGAGTTACTTGTAGTCGTAGTTTAGGATAGCCACTCAGTCAAAGCTGGCTAGCTGCAGTCAAACTCCACCACCCCCTTTGTTGATAATGATGCATATGTAGTTAGTTCAGATGTTAGTCTTGCTGAGTACATTTGTACTCACGTTTGCTTATTTTATGTTTTGCAGAGAGAGACGTCAGTCTCGCTAGTAGTTCCGCGTGGACTTCGACGTTTAGCTTGTTACCTCAGCTACGATCTTGTGCCCTCGGCAGGATCTGGTAGATAGTCAGGCTTCCCAGCCTTTTTCATTTATAGTTGTCTGTACTCAGACATGTTAAGCTTCCGCATGTGTTTGACTTGTATGCTTTGGTTGTTGGGTCATGAGACCCATGTTTGTAATATTTTGGCTCCTCGGAGTCTAATGAATAAATACTTGAGTCGTAGAGTCATGTTGTGATGCCATGTTGTATTTACACTTATCGAGCATATTGTGTGTATGATTGAAATGCTTGGTATGTGTGGGATCCGACAATCTAGTTGTTTATCCTTGGCAGCCTCTCTTATGGGGAAATGTAGTCTAGTGCTTCATGAGCCATAGTAGTCCTTCTGACCAGTTCACGAGTCCTGCTAGCCACTCTTACTCGGGACACTTGGTGGCGGCATGTGTTTCACTTCATTCTGTGTGTGTCCTTTGGGCAAATGTCACTTGGTGACATCCGAGTCTGCCTAGCTGCAACAGCCGGTTCACGGAGTTCTCTTAGCCAGTGCTACAGCCCAGATTCACACATTGATGACCGACATGCTCGATGTGATTCATGTATGCTGTCCCCATGGGTTAGTGCGCTTTGGGTTCACGACTAGCCATGTCGGCCGGGTTCTCTGTCATATGGATGCTAGCGACATTATCATATCGTGAGCCAAAAGGCGCCAAGCGGTCCGGGCCATGGTAAGGCGGCACTTTCGTGGGAATACCGTGCGTGAGGCCGCAAAGTGATATGAGGTGTTACCGGCTAGATCGATGTGACTTGGAATCGGGGTCCTGACAGCGTCGGTATCAGAGCCTGACTGCCTGTAGGTCTACCAAGCCAAACTGGTCGATGTTGTGTCTAGAAATGCTTAGTTATGTAATGTAATTGATTGTGGAAGGGAACGTAAGGCTCTTTTACTCCTTATACCTCATGGCCTTCTGATCTGAGTCATCCTCTTCTCTACTACGGGGATTAAGAACTAGGCTTCTCATCTTTCTAGCAGGATCACGTGTTACTAATCCATAGACTTATAGGATTGATGGTTTTAAGCCCAGTTCAGTTTCTACTACTTCCGTGTGTTGTTAGTTAATCTCAGAACCTTGATTTTATGATGTTGAGAGGTTATGCCACCATTTTTGCAGGATGTCTCAAATCTTTTTGAGCATTTACAGCCGTTATGCTGTCCGAGTCGTCCCAGGTTTCTAAATAGTCTGATGCATTTGCAAATCCCTTCTCTCTGTTTCTAATGTTCATTTGGGCCAGATTAATCACACAAATTAGTATGTTGAGGTACTCCGCTGCCTCGACATATATGTTGGAGTTATTATTATGACTCTAGGTGTTTTAGGGAGTCACCTAGTAACCTAGCCATGTTTTGTGTTTCCGGTGTGATGATTCTGGCCACCATTCTCGAAAGCATCCCGTGATGCCATTTAGTAGTAGGTATTCTATTCCTGGGTTTGGAACCCAAAATTCACCCTACTTACCTCATGTTGATAGTGTTGCACGTACCTTTAGGTTATTAGTAACTTTTGTGATAGTCCTCGAGGTCCGTGGTATTCCCTTCTTCCAAATACCATGAACCATTTTGGCAAAAGTTTTCTTGAACCGAAAGATCACAACAAGAGTGCTCTCAATGAGTTTCCTATCCTATGTTGTGAATATGCCAGTCCTACCTTCCCGCATGGGTTATCCGGAAGAAATGTTGAACTTGGTTCGACATACTAATCTATGCACCCACAACTCAGAAAATCATATTTTCCTTTGAGTTGTCCCCCTTTAGTTTTCCTTCTGACCCTCGTCTATCAATTGATAGTCAATAGTATGTGTGCGATCGTGTTTATCGATGCGTATTATCCTTGTGGTTCGTCAAGCCATTCTATTCTGGAATGACTAGGAGAAACAAACTCCAGTACCTCATCCATTTCCAGGATTGGGTCAAAGCAGTTGTAATCCGCAGATCAAATGTAATCAAGCTTCTGATTCTGTTCTACCTCGGAGTATTACCCCCTTTATATCAGGATTGCCATGAGAATTGCACCATTTCTCATGAATTGTTGACGCAGTGATACTTCTCACCATCATTATTCATTTCTCGGTCCCGAGTTGTTGAAACCGGAATGCCGACAAGTGAACTGTGATGTGTGAAATTGATACTCCTAGCAACTTCGTTGCTTGGTAGTTAATGGACAATATCCTCATTCTTAGCGTGTTGATTATTGAATCATCACCCTAAGGTTGATCGTGCCACCTAGTCCATTTTCCTGGTGCACACCTCCATTGATGAGTTAGGATCTTGTCAAGTCCTCGCTCATTTCATTTGATCATATCATCTTGCCCTCAAAAGCAAGGTTGTTCTCGAGCTTAGTAACATATCGGTGGTTCGTGATTTTCCGAATATCTTCTCGGAAGTATTACCAGGCTGTCCCGTGACTGTTATGTTGAGCTCGTGATCAAGTTGGTTTTCCTCTAAACCAGCCATTCTCCAAGAATCTGTGTTGGATACCCTGAGCTAGTTGGTTAAGCTAAACAACAACTTGGAGAGTTGGAAGATAAACGCTTGCCCAACTTAGTTCGTTCTATGGGATATCCTTGTGTGTGTGTGTGTGTGTTGAAGTGAGACGATATCTCCATCGATTGGTCCTCATGATCAGTTGTTGGACCTATTGTCTTATCAATCCCTTGACTTGAGTATGGGCCATCGTCATGTCAAATCAGAATCAACGATGTTCGTAATGTTGTCTTACTCGTGGTTGATCCCTCAAGCATACACCATTACATCTTTTGGTCTGACCAATGCTATCACCGTGTTCACATGATGGTGGAAGTCCAGTGATATGGAAGTTCCGATGAGTTGTTGTTGAGCTCATCAGCAGCATTTTGTCTCCCCCATGACTCATGTTGAACATCAACCTAATGTTGAAAACTTTGTAAGCAATGCCTTCGTGTTCCGTTCATGAAGCATATGATTGGATGGAAGAAGTGACCTTCTCCAAGTTCACGTGCATTAGGTGTAAGTTGACGTCGTGACTTTGAGAAAGTTTGTTTTGCTTCCTCTGGAGTCATCCCAAGTTAGTCATGCACATGCAAAGTGCCCTATGGTTTGATAGGTTGGCCGCCTCCACTCCATATGTGTTCCTAGCACACAAAGCCACTGATTGACTTGTTCAAGGACAAGAAGTTCCTTCATAAGAGCTAATCATATGACTTATGCAAGGGCTTCGCTCTCCGCAATGATGGTTCCCAACCAGAACTCGGTAGTGTTTTATTATAAGACTACTATGTGGTCATGCTTGTCTCGGACAACGTGTTCACATATTGTAGCAGAACCAGCTCATGTTTTGGAGCTTGCTATCGTAGTTCACTCCTCGAGAATCTCACAACGTCATCTCGTCGATTTGTGTTGCAAACCTTCATTTTTCTTTCTAGATTTGATGAGTCTGGAATATCCTGACACCAACCAGTTCTGAATCTCAGGCAGATATGATGGTTGGAACATTTCAAGCATTAGCACTTTGTCCCCAGCTTGCACCGTCATTGTGCCAATTCCCCATGGGCTGCCCTTCTCAGCAGTTGTTGTCCAAGATCATCTTTAATAGTGGACTTGCCATGGGTCCCATTCATTTCCGGTCATAAGCAAAAGTCATCCATTGCGTTGTCTTCAACAAGGTAGTCCACATCATCCATTCTAGTCTGAGTATGTCATCCTTTCGAACTCCTTCAAATGATCGATTGTGATTGCCTTAGTCTGGTTTAAAGAGTTTCAATGATCTTTGAATCAAAAGAAATTCTTTTTGCCACTTAAGGGATTATTCCTGCGAGTCACCTTCCTTAAGATGTCTCGTTATGGTATCATGGCAAATCAACTCCTCGCTACGTTGACAACCACTCACCACCTTCTTAAGTGTGGAATTGTGTCTACGTAGTGAACCTTTATCATCTGTTACACTTCATTCCTCGGGATGTATGTTCCATGTCTCAGCTCGAGAAATGTTCAACGTCTCATTCCATGAGTTGATCGATCTTCGAGAAGATCGATCCTTCTAGAGTCTCCTTCTCCTGTCATTGTCATGATGGCTGGAGTTCTCAAAGCAAGATGTCAAGATCAAGATGATGATCAAATCAACGTTCTTAAGAAGTGCAACCTGGATCGTGAAGACCGTGTTAGCTTTTGCCTCCTCTGTCTTCTTACCTCACGTATTGAATCTCGGGACGAGATTCTTGTTTAGTGGGGGTGAGTTGTCACAGCCCTAGCTTAGTCCTTGCTTGACTCTGCATAAGCATTAATGCAACATGTTTAAATTTAAAGAAACTTGAAGTGGGGATGACCAAGCCCTAGCACCAAAGCAATTCAAATAGGTTCAATTAAAAATATTTTTCAAATGAACCCAAATGGCCTTCAAAAATGTTCACCATTTTTTGAAAATGCTGGAAACAGTAACCAGAAATGTTGCACATTTTTCCATGACATTTGGA
Source organism: Aegilops longissima (assembly GCA_021605205.1). Classification (NCBI taxonomy): domain Eukaryota; kingdom Viridiplantae; phylum Streptophyta; class Magnoliopsida; order Poales; family Poaceae; genus Aegilops; species Aegilops longissima. The sequence continues at coordinate 101,038,400 of CM038679.1, read as the reverse complement.
TTATTGAATTAACTCATATTGTATTTGAATTGGAGCATTTAAATCCTATAAATATTTTTAAATGCTCTAATAATTCTGAAACTAGTTGAGGGCTATTGGGAATATTCCAAACAGAGCCCACAAATATTTTCAGGATTTTTGGAAATGCCCTGACATTTTTAATAAAGCCCAAAATAGTATCACAAAATAGAAAAACAAAAACAATTAAAAGAGAGAGCAGGGAACCTACCTAACTTACCTGTGTAGCCACCTGGCGGCCCAAGTGGCCAGCCCAGCCCACTGGCCGCCCCCCCTGTCGCCTTCCTCCTCGCGCCAGTAGGCACAGGCGCATGGCCGACGCACGCAGGCGCGCCCGGCCACCTCCTGCTTCGCCGTGTCTCCGCCTCCTTTCCCCCAACCCCGCGCCCGGAGACGTGGACAAGGCCGTGCCGACTCCGCCTTCTTCCCTGGTCATTTTTCCCCTCTCCCTCTTCGTCTTCGCCCGAACAGAGAGCCGCCGCCGCCGTTCACTGCCACCATGGCCACCGGCTAGCCCTAGCCCCATGGACGCAGCACCGAGCTCCGCCGTGCCTCCCTCATCCTCCCCGACGGCTCATGCGACCGGAGGAGCCCCGAAGCGCCGCCCTGACGCTTTTCCCCTTCCCGGCCGCCGGAGATCGGCCTCGCCGCCCCACTCGCTCCGGTGCTTCCCCGAGCACGCCGAGGACATCTCCGCACTGGCCGTGAGCTCCTGCCCCTTCTTCCCCTCTCCGTTCTCGCTCTCACACGCCGTAGCCGTCTCCCCCTTGTTGACCGAAACCCGCATTCGCCCGTTGTACTCACCGCACCCCGTACACGCTGTAAGTGCTAAACTCACATCACCACGGCCACCGCAACGGCGTCCCCGCTCGTGTCCGAACTCCGGCCGCCGCCCAAGTGGTCGTCGCCGTCGACCCCGGCCTCCCTGCGCCCAGCTGCATGCACCCCTGGATGCGGGTGAGCGAGGGCTTCCTCATGGTGCCCCCAGCGCGTCCAGCCGCCGCCCGTAGCGCGTTCCCGAGCGTCGCCGCCGCGTTCGCGTGCTCGCCAGCGTTCAACTCCGGCGTGCCGACGTGGCACGGTCATTAGCCACTAATGACCCAGCTAACTAACCCTCTGGGCCACTGACGCATGGGCCCCACGCCCTAATTAACCCCAGCTTTATTTCTGCTTAGTCTAACTATAATCCAACGGGATCCATTTGTCAGGGTTGACCCTGCTGACGTGGCCGTTGACCAGGCCCACGTGTCTGCGACCCTAACTAGCCCTGAGTCACTGACCAGTGGGCCCCACTGGTCAGATTTGACCCAGACCAGCTCCGTTGACTTGCTGACATCATCATGATGTCAGGCTGACGCAGTAATCCTTTTCTGGAATTTAAATATGTCTTAAATGATTTTTTTAATTCAGAAAATGCCCAAAACTTCTAAAAATCATAGTAAATCAACCGTAGCTCGAAATCAAACAAATTATATATGAAAAATGATCAGAAAAATCCAATCTATCCATCTGTACCATTTTCATGCATGTTGGAACAACTCAAAGTTGCTATTTAGGACATTTCAATTGAATGGCATTTAAATAACAATATGTGGAGTTTGAATTTGAACCTAGGGTTCAAAACAACTTCATTTAATCTGCTTCTAGTTGCATTAGCTCAAAACACAGCATATTTCCATGTCATGATCATGCATCATATTGTTCCATTGCATTGATTGTGTTCTTCCTTGTTTGTCGGTATTTGTCCCCTCTCGATAGACGTGGTTTTGACGATGAGTTCGATGACACCAATGAAGAACTATATTATCTTCAGAAGTGCCAGGACAGCAAAACCCCCTTGTTCATTCCGATATAATCCCACTCTCTCGCTCCTGCTCTCTTTTACTGCATTAGGACAACAACGATTCATCTGTTACTTGCTGCGGTAGCTGAACCCCTTTATCCTGTGCATGACCTGTCATTCCACAGTAAATAGATGAAACCCACTAGCATGAGTAGGAGTTGTTTGAGCCCTGATGTGCCTACTCATTCATGTTTGTTTGTCATGCCTGCTACTGCTTAGAGTCAAGTCAGGTCTAATTCATCGGGGATGAATCGGAGGTGTGAGAACATGTCCTACTGTTGAGAGCTAAGTCTGTGAACACGATTTGGTAAAGGTAGCGGTGAGAGGCCATGTAGGAGTACATGGTGGGTTGTCTCATTGAAGCCGTCCTCAGGAACTGAGTTCTGTGTTTGCGATCCATGAAACAGTTACTACCACGCATTGGGCCCGAAACCAATGGACCCTCTCGGCTTCTTAACCACCCTTGTTCTCTGTCCAAGATTTGAAACTAGTTTCTGGTGTTTGTAGGATATGTGTTGGAGGCCGTGCGTAGCGCTGACCCTAGGGGTGGGCTATGATGCGGTAGATACACTGTGGCACGATGTACCGAATGCCCGTTTGGTATCTCGGGAACCCTGCACACATCGTTCGAGGCCGTATGTGGAAACCTCGGCTGGACTCCCTGCGGATGGAACCTGAATAGGCGATAAACCTGGACTAGAGACTTGAGTGTTTAGGTAGGCTGTGGCCGATACCCACGTTGGGCTTCCGCTTGATGGTTGCCGAGTACATGTCGTGTAAACGGCGGTAAGTGGTGATAGTTTGTGTGAAGAAGTACACCCCTACAGGGTTAATATGATCTATTCGAATAGCCGTGTCCGCGGTAAAGGACTTCTGGGTTGCCTATAACAGTTCATAGACAAGTGAAAGTGGATTCTCTAAAATGCGCAAGATAAGCGTGAGTGCTATGGATGGCGTCCTCGTAGGAAGACAGGAGCGGATCCATAGTGGTGTATTGATATGATGAATATGTGGACTCGTGTGCGCCACCTCAAAAGAGTTACTTGCGATGAGTTTAGGATAGCCATCGAGTCAAAGCTGGCTTCTGCGGTCAAACTCCACCACCCCTTTGTTGATAATGATGCATATGTAGTTAGTTCTGATGTAAGTCTTGCTGAGTACATTTGTACTCACGTTTGCTTATTTTATGTTTTGCAGAGAGAGACGTCAGTCTTGCTAGTAGTTCCGTGTGGACTTCGACGTTTAGCTTGTTACCTCAACTACGATCTTGTGCCCTCGGCAGGATCTGGTAGATAGTCAGGCTTCCCAGCCTTTTTCATTTATAGTTGTCTGTACTCAGACATGTTAAGCTTCCGCATGTGTTTGACTTGTATGCTTTGGTTGTTGGGTCATGAGACCCATGTTTGTAATATCTTGGCTCCTCGGAGTCTAATGAATAAATACTTGAGTCGTAGAGTCATGTTGTGATGCCATGTTGTATTTACACATATCGAGCATATTGTGTGTGTGATTGAAATGCTTGGTATGTGTGGGATCCGACAATCTAGTTGTTTATCCTTGGCAGCCTCTCTTATGGGGAAATGTAGTCTAGTGCTTCATGAGCCATAGTAGTCCGCTACAGCCCGGTTCACTGGAGTCTTGCTAGCCCAAAGACTCTTGCTCGGGACACTTGGTGGCGGCATGTGTTTCACTTTGTTCTGTGTTCTCCCTTGGGAAATGTCACGCGGTGACATCCGAGTCCTACCTAGCCTGCTACTGCCTGGTTCACGAGTCCTGTTAGCCCAATGCTACAGCCGGATTCACCGTTGATGACAGACCAGCTCGATGTGATTCATGTATGCCTGTCCCCATGGGTTAGTGCGCTTTGGGTTCACGACTAGCCATGTCGGCCCGGTTCTCTGTCATATGGATGCTAGCGACATTATCATATCGTGAGCTATAAAGGCATAAGCGGTCCCGGGCCATGGTAAGGTGACACCCGTGGAATACCGTGCGTGAGGCATAAAGTGATATGAGGTGTTACCGGCTAGATCGATGTGACTTGGAATCGGGGTCCCGACATCAGCAATGCAAGCGGGCGACAGGTTGTACACAATATCCGGTCAACTTGTTATTCTCCGCTTTTATTGGGCTGCAAACATTCCTAGGAGGTATGCATTAGGCTTAACAAGAAAATGGACTTTAAGAAATAATAAATGGGTTGTAATTATAATAACTGGGCAGTAATTATAAAAAAATGCACCAAACGCACAATTAGTTTAAAAAATATATTATTTTCGGAATTTGAAAATTTTAATTTCATTACTTGTTGTGCACGCAATATTTCGTTGGATTTTAACGTAATACAACTTTATTTTGAAATTATATTTAATCTTACTAGAAATTTCAGATAAAAATATTTTGGATCCCATAAGAATGAGGGAATTATTTTTGAATTCTATTTCGAGCGGTTGGTTGAAATTATTAATCGTTGTCCTAGCTAGAAAATGTGCTGTACTTTTAACAAACTGTAAATGGGCTGTAGTAAATTCCATTATAATTAAAAAATGGGATGTACATTCTTACAAACCGCAAATGGGCTATATGTTCTCTGCCACACACTTGTGGGCCTTCTAAGTTGACGCATCCCCTAAAAAAACTAAGTTGACGCGTATGCAAGGGTTTGTCAATAGCACACGGTTCTGGCAGCTGTGGCCGTTGGATGTCCATCCAACGGATGTCGTGCTTCTTCTTCAATCTCGGATATTCTTGCTTCAACAGCCCAAAAAATGATTCCTCCCCCTGACATCTGGGGTGCACCGTTTCGGAGGCTGACCTGTGGGCCTACTAAGTTGACGCGTACCAAGGGCTTTGTCAACTTAGTTAATATAAACGATTCTAGCTGCAGTGACCGCACGATGTCCATCCAACGGCCGTAGTGCTTCTTCAACCTCTGGTCTTGTTGCTCCAGCCGCCCAAAGTAGCGCTGGTCGTGCCGTGTGCTCCTACTTCCCATGGCCGGCTGTGATGCCGCGGAGGCCTCACCGCCCCCTACTACTCCAACCGCTGGCCAGGTCATCCCTCTACTCATCCACACCCACTGTTATTCCGCAGCGACGGCAGCCTCACACCGCAGCTGAACCAGTGAACCCTTGTACTCCTCTTCACGCGGGCTTCCACTACCGCCTCTTCCCCGGCTCCGCGTCGTCCCCTTCCTAGGCCTCGCCGTCGTCCACCGCCCTGGTGCTCTCAGCGCAGCGTGGACAACGTGGTCAAGGAATAGCTTCCATCGGACGTGGACTGTATGTGGAGAGGCTGACAGCTGGGTCCACGACGGCAGCAAGGAAGTGCCTCCTTATTACGCGGAAAATAATGATTCCTCCACCTGACAGTAGGGACCCATCGGGCGGGCCATCATATTTTGCAAAAAAAACGTTTCCCCCTGACTGCTGGGACCCACCGGACGGGCACTGTATTACGCAAAAAAAAGTTCCCCCCGCTGTCAGCTCGGACCCACCGGAAGTGACTCCTTATTACACAAAAAAATGAATACTCCCCCTGCTGGTTGGGACCCACCTTGGTGGAAGGCTGACTTGTGGGCCTACTAAGTTGACGGGGATGTAGTGTTTTGTCAACTTAGTCAATATGAACGATTCTAGCTCCAGTGACCGTACGATGTCCATCCAACGGCCGTAGTGCTTCTTCAACCTCTGGTCTTGTTGCTCCAGCCGCCCAAAGCAGCGCCGGTCGTGCCGCATGCTCCTGCCTCCCGTGGCGGCTGTCTTTGCCGCGGAGGCCTCACCGCCCCTACTATTCCCACGGTGGCCAAGCCTCTGGGCGGCGGCAGCCTCGCCTTTGCAGCGAACGGTGAACCCTCGTACTCCTCTCCGCGCGGGCTTCCACTGCCGCGTCTTCCCCGGCTCCGCGTCGTCCCCTTCCTAGGCCTCGCCATCGTCCACCGCCCTGGTTCTCTCAGCGCGTCGTGGTCAACGTGGTCAAGGAACGATTTCCATCGGACTATATTGTACGTGGAGAGGCTGACAGTTGGGTCCACGGCCGCAGCAAGGAAGTGCCTCCTTATTACGCGCAAAATAATTATTCCTCCACCTGACAGCGGGGACCCACCGGACGGGCCACCGTATTTCATGAAAAAAACATTTCCCCCTGACTGCTGGGACCCACCAGCTACATCTTCTCACGCAAGGAAGTGCGTCCAGGCAAAAAAAAAACGATTCGCTCCCCTGACTGCTGGGACCCACCAGCTACATCTTCACACGCAAGGAAGTGCCTGACAGTCGGGACCGACCTAGTCGAAGCATACGTAGCGTTTTCATTCTGTCGCGACGGTATGCGTACATCTTGGTCGATGTAGAGTGCGCGTGTGTCGTAGTAGAGGCGCGCCGCGTAGCATGTACACGTACGTACAGCGGCCAGTGTGCAAGAAAGAAAATACGGCCACGTACGTACATACGGTCAGGGTCTCGAACGCCTACTTGCGCATACGTACGGCCATGGCTCGTGTACATGGCTGGGTCGAAACGGAGAAACTGCATCGTCGTCGTGTTCATGGGGAGCCAACCAGCTGGGTCGGAACAGAATGCGTCGTCGTGTTTGTCGGATTGCGGGTTCCGGCAGACCGTTGAGGTTCGAACACTGGGGTGCGCGCGGAATCTCGCCCTCTACCTACCTGCACCCCGCCGCCTCGCTAGGATCTAAACTACGAAAGGAACAACACAAGAGACACAGGGTTTATACTAGTTCGGGCCACCATTGTGGTGTAATACCCTACTCTAGTTTGTGGTGTGGTGGATTGCCTCTTGGGCTGATGGTGATGAACAATACAAGGAAGAACAACCTCGCGAGGGTCTGTTCTTGGCTGGTGCGATGAACTGCTAGGGGGACATCAGTCGCTTCTCTCTATCTCTCTCGTTTGTTCTCTTGCTACCTTTCTGAATGTCTCTACCCTGTGGGTGGCTAGTCCTATTTATAGGCAGAGGCCCTGGGCCTCTTCCCAAATATTGAGCGGGAAGGGCGCCAACAATTGGCCATTTTGAAGGGGAACATCTGGTACACTTATCCTGACTAAATTTGGTCCTCGCCTGCCAAAGGCTCTGGTGATTACGCCGGCTTGGGCTCCACAATGACTTCCTCCCTGCCGTTGGACTGATCTTGGTCTTCTTGCACCGAAATGGACGCCTTTGCTTGATGCTCTCGCCTGCGCTTGCTCCCTTTGCACCAAAGAGGAAAGGAGGACACTGCTGGCCTGGCGCCGCTTGGCGCCCTTGGTCGTCATGGCTTGCGTCATGGGCACCTCGTGAGGTACCCCGCCTTGATCTCTCCGCCTCCTCGCGAGCCAGCCTGACGAGGCCGTGCCTGAGGGAGCTCCCTGTCGTCCGCCCCGCGAGGCTTGGCCCCTCGCGAGGGTCTTGAGCTCGTGTTGATGAAGATGGGCCATGATGGGCCCCCCCTTGAGCCACGCCGCAGGCCGCAGGCAGGCAAGTCTAGGGACCCCCGTTCCCAGAACGCCGACAGTAGCCCCCGGGCCCAAGGCGCGTCCGGACTTGGCCGAGCAGAGAGGCGAAGGGGCAAGTGCGAAGCGCCGCATGCCCTAACAGCCTGCGGCCTTGGGCGCCGCGTGGTGGTTGATTGGACGTGGGCACCTCAGTAACCGCGCGAGTTGATAAGGGAGCGGCGTCTGCCTCGTCTTGGCTTCCCTTGCTTTCTTTGGTTACTGCTCAGATCCCCTTTCTTGCGCCTCTCCTTCCTGCCTCCGAAATCTTCAGATCCACTTCGACTGCACGCCCTAGCAAGGCATGGCTCCTCGCCAGACCTCGGCCGGAGCTTGGTACGCGCCTGCCCTGGACTCGCCGAACGTGTCGGAGGCGAGCCTTGCCCGGGTGCGCCAGATGGCGGCGGCGCAGGGCATCGACAGGGCGAAGGTGTTCAAGGCCGGCTCCGCCCTCCCTGAGGGCCAAGGGAGCACCTTCTATCCGCTCTTTGTAAGTGCCATTGTTGCCGGTCTGATGCCTCCCTTTTCCGAGTTCTTCTTCTCCGTCCTCCACAATTACAAGCTACAAGCTCTGCACCTCCACCCCAACTCTGTTCTCCTCCTGGCGATCTTCGCTTACTATTGTGAGGCTCACGTCGGGGTGCAGCCCTCAGTGGCCCTGCTGCGCCACTATTTCTCCCTCCGGACCTCTCGTGGTTCCTTCTCTGCGTGTGCGAGCTTCGTCGCATACGGTAGCTCCATCGCCATTTCGAACCCCAAGAAGAGGATTGAGGGCTTCAGGAGCAAGTGGGTCTTGGTGGATGTTGGGCGCATCCACCCTTGGCTAATCTTGCCCACGGAGCACCCCATACACTCCGATGACTGGTCTCGAGTGGAGCTCGTGGATCCCCGCGCGAGGCCGATGTTGGAGAGGATGGACATGGATCTGAGGCCGGCCAACATGGCGGCGGCGAAGCTGACCGGCGCGTCACTGCTGAGGGAGTTCCTGGGGCACCAGCTGGCTCCGCTTCGTCAGTACCCACTTTCGATGTGAAGGCTCCACCCAAGCCCTGCGGTCTTGGACGACGAAGAACTGGCTGCGGTTCTCCAATCTTTGGTTGGGGGCGACGTGGCGAGGTTGGAGGGCGCTCCTACGCCCTTGTTCCTCCGCGACGACTGGGAGCAGGTAGTGCAGTCCATGCCCGTCTTCAACGGGGACGGGCCCGTGCCCGTGGAGGCTCCCGAGGAACCGGTGGACGTGTCCTCCGGCGACTCCAGCAAGGAGAAGGGAGAAGGGGAGCGGGAAGGAGGGCTCGACTCCGAGGCGACCGACGGAGAGTCGAGGGCTCCCCTCCCTTGGTGCAAGTCCCGCGTTCTCCGCCTCTCACCGAGCGACGACGACGACGAGGATGATGATGAGCAGGGCCGCGGGAGCTTGCTGGTCCCCCGAAGAAGGACAGGACCGGGCTGGTCCCCCGCGGGTCTGCCCCGGCATCGAGGCGATCCGCAGGCGCGCCTCCTGCTCCCGAACTCCTTGAGGCTGATCCTAGTAGCCGACTATCGGGCTTCAAGTATGGCCGGAGGTTGCTCGAGCTCACGAGCGACAACCAGTAAGTGCTCGATTCCTCTCTTATTTCTTGTTTTGTCGCTGAGACTTGACGTCTATATCTCTTGGCTAGGCTGGCGCCCGCGGCAAAGAAGCCGAGGGGATCTCTTGAGGTCCCGTCTGGGGCAGCACCTCCGCCCCTGAAAGAGGGTGACCGTGATGCACGAACCTCTCCTCCCCAGTCATCCTCGCGAGGCCTGGTGGAGCTGGCTGGGGCGAGCTCAGCCCCCATGGCCCAAGCGACTCCTGAGGTGTCCCTGCCTGATGCCACCCCACAGCTGTTGGGGCGCAGCAGGTCCCGCCTCAGGACACCGTGGTTACATTGCCGCCTTCTCATCCTACCCCATCGGCTGCTGTCTCTCCGACTCCTACCATTCTGGATCGTGCTGGCGCCGAACTGGACCGGCTGCGGCAGGATCTTTTGGGCGCCGACCCCCGTCTAGTGGTCGGGCGCTTGGAGTTGGCTTCTGGCTGGATTCGCTCCGACGCTTCAATCCGGGCGGCGCTGGTCCAGGCCTAGACGGCTTGCGACGAGGAGAAGCAAGCCGTCCTTGGGGCGAAAGCTGCTCGCAACGCCGCCTTGGGGGAGGTAGCCGAGGTGCGAGGACGCTGCAAGGCGCTGGAGAGCGAGCTGCAGGGCCCGCGGGACCAGCTCGCCAAGGAAGCCCGCCTTCGCCAAGAGCAGGAGTAAGGCATGAAAGCTCGCGAGGTGGCCGTCAAGGATCGGGACGCCAAGCTCAAGAAGCGCCGTGAACGCCTAGGCATGCTGGAGCAAGAGTTGGAGGCGAGGAAGGTCGAGCTGGACGGTAAGGCACGGGTCCTTGCCGAGGATCGCGTGGCCTTCACAGATATGGAGGTGAAGGCTCGCACCTTGCTGAGGGAGCTTTATGATAACGGCTGGAGAGCCCGGCTGGCGCGGAAGGGACGGCCCCGTAAGCTGCTTCCCTTCTGGTTCGCTCTTGAAGATGTCGCCCTTGGCCTTGGCCCTACGGCTGAGGCCGAGGCTCGTGTCTTGTCTTCTGCAGCGCTGATGCGGGTCCTCACCCACGTCTACCTTCGTGATCCCAACGTCGACCTCGACAGCCTGCTGGAGCCAGCGAGCGGCGAGCTTGCCGCTGCCGCTGCTGAGGCCGTGAAGGGTCTTGCGGAGGCTCTGCTGGGGAAGTTTCGGGTCTTCAACACCAAGCCGAAGCGGGGCGCTGCCAACCCTGCGGCTCCACAAGGCGAACCTGCTCCGCGTAGCTCCACCGTCGACAAGTGACTCCATTGTGGCTCCTGTTCTGCTTTTAATTCCTGCACATGTATCTTGCCTCGGGGAGGCGTTTTAACTTGCATTTGGCATTGTGATAACAGTTATGGACTGTAATATTTGCTTTTGAATTCCTTGAAATTTTTGCTTCCTACTTGCTTATGTTCTCGCCGTGAGAGAGCCATTGCCAAGATACCTCTACCACTGTTAGCCCGACTGAAAACCAGGGCGGGACCAAGGAGTGAGGGCTACGTGACAAGTTAGGCTCTGAGTCACGATGCTCGAGGAGTCCCCTTAGCGCCTGAACAACAAGTAGGGAGGTGAGATGTGGGTGAATCTACCGTTCTACGTCTGCAGAGCCCGGCCCCCTGCATACCTCAACCGCCGTTAGCCTTTCAGAACTAAGGAGTGAGGGGCTATGTGACCAGTTAGGCTCCTGAGTCGCGATGCTCAGGAGTCCCCTTGACGCTCAAGCGGCCTTCGCACCTTGGCTCCGCCGGGGGAGGGGCCTTGACGAACCAGGCCCGAGGGCTGGCTGGGTGGCGTGCTTGGCGTGACCGAGCACAGCCCGTGCCCAGCCCCCTCGGCGGCACTCCCGAGGCGTTGCGATGAGGCCGACACCGAGCTCTGGGCTCCACGAGGTTGATCTGCGCCCGGGGCCACCCTCGATTGTTTATCACCAGCGCGAGCATAAGCGCTTCCGTATGTGTCGGGCATAGCCGCTCCTCGGCGGTGTCGTCGCCCGGTAGCGAGCATGGTGCTTCCAGCAGTGCGTGGGAGGGCTCCCCTCGGGACGAGCCCCAGGCGTGTCAGCCCCATACGACACGCGGGTGGGCGCGGTAGGGCCTGATGAGGTGTATCTGGGCACCCGTGAGCCAGCGCGGGACTCACGGGGCCCTACCTCAAGGCGGGTTGCGCCTGGCACTGGGCCTTATCTTGTGACGTGTTCCTGCAGATTTGGTTAGATGTCGGCGCTCTACATCCTCGGGTCCCGGCCCTCGAGCTGGTCTCAGCCGTCGCTGGTATGCCGGTCGCGATCCGTGGACAAAGCCGAGGGTGAGGGCTGAGAGCCAGAGGAGCCCCGAGTCGCGATGCTCGGTACCCCCTTTAACGTGCAAGCGGTCGACATGAGCGAAGAGAAGGTGCCATGGATTGGCATCAAATAGCAAGCATGATGGGTCAAACGCATGACCCGAAATAAACGCAAGAGGGATACATGCCGCCGGGCCCGGCCCGAGCGACTTGGGGATGATGCGGCCAAGGGCGCCCAACAAGGTAAGCTAGAACAGAAGTAAAGGGATACACGCGAGGGGACGGACCCACGCGGCCCAGGAATAATACAGCCCTGGGGCGCCCCACCGGAAATGAAACTTGAAAGATGTCACCTGGTAGCGTTGAAGACGAGAGGGTGTTGGCACAGCAGACTCGGTGGGCTGCGGGAGCCGATCCTCACGAGCCCCTGGCCCAGGGGCCTCGGGAGGCTCCGGAGGCGCTGGTGGCTCCTCGTGGACCATCTCCATCTCCGCCAGGCTGCGGAATGCCTGGCCTCTTGAGCCTCGTGATGCTCCTCATGAGGCGCTGGTGCGTGGCAGCCGCGTTGCAAGCCGTAAGGCATGCGAACGTAGCTGTGGGTTGGACCTTCGCAGCGCCCAGCGAGAGGGCCAAAGGCGCCTCTGAGGCGGCTCGGTTGAGCCCCGGTATGTAGATGCAGGCGTGCAGCCCACCATCCTCGCTGGATGAGGAGCCACGGCGGAGTGGCGCGGCTGCCACTCATGACTCTTGACTCTTGCAGCTCTGAACGATCTTGCTGATGATGAACTCCGAGGTTTGGCCCTCCTTGCCTTGCTCTTTCTTGAGGGAAGCGTGCTTGAAACACGCCTCCAAGTGGTGCTCAAGCGCCTCCCTCGTGACCTTATCAAGGTCGGTGGCCCTCCAGGGGGGAGCCCCCGAGCCCTGCCTGAGGTGGGCGCCGGGCGCGCTTTCCTATGCGATAGAAGGGGGGTCCCCCTGAGCAGGCGCGGACCCTGAGGGGCCTGCCTCCTGAAGGGCCGGGCCGGATGATGTCTTCTTCATCTTGGGAGCGGTCTCGGGAAGCCTCCTGCTTCCGCGATCCGAGTCCTCCAGTGATGCGGCCTGAAAGGCTCGCTCCAGGGAGCACACTGTGTCTTTCTCTTCGCAGGGCACCGTGATGACTCCGCCACTTCCTGGCATCTTGAGGATGTTGTAGCCGTGGTGGGTTACGGCCATGAACTTGGCCAGCGCTGGGTACTCGAGGATGGCTTAGTATGGCAGGCGAATGTGGGTGACGTCGAAGTCGATGAGCTCGGTGTGGTAGTTGTCGCTTGCGCCGAAGGTGACAGGGAGGCAAACCTGCCCGATCGAGACTGTGGAGCCGTCGGTGACCCCAGAGAAAGGCTTGGTTGGCTGGAGCTGATTGTAAGGCACTTGGAGATTGTTGAACGTTTCCACGGACAGGACGTTGAGCCCTGCCCCGCCATCGATGAGGGTCTTGGTGACTAGCACGTTTGCTGGTGATTGGGGAACAGAGCATCGGGAGGACTCCGGCTGTGGCCGCACACTTGAGCTGATCCGCTGAGCTGAACGCGATGGTGCACGCCGACCACCTGAGGGGACGTGTGGCTTCGAGCTTGGGGAGGACTGCATTCACTTCACGGGAGAACTGCTTGAAGATGCGTTGAGAGGCTGGGGCTTGAGCTCCGCCCAGATGCATCTGACGACGCGCTCCCCGGAAGCCCCGAGCCCCTCGTCCTGATGATGGTCTTCATTTCTCCTCCTCTGCGGTGGCAGAGGAGGGAGGCCTGCATTGCCTTGCGGGCGATCCTCGCGAGACTGATCCCTCCAGCCTCCCTCGCGATGCGGGTCTTGCTAGCGATCCTCGCGAGGTTGGTCACGCCATCCTTGGCGAGGGACGCGGTCTTCCCAGCGTCCTGCGTTCCTTCCTCCTCCTCGGCCGTAGCCCCGGTCGCTGCGGTCGGGACGTCGGCCGATCCTCCCTTCTCGCACGGCTCGGAGCTCTTGACATTCGCTGGTGTTGTGGGTGTGGAGGTCGTGGTACACGCAGTATCGGCTGCCCTTGGAGGACTCGAGCTGATCTCTGCCCCGCTTGGTGTCCGGTTCTGCCGCGAGCACGGCAGCCCCCTTGCGCTTCACGTCCTTGGCCTTGGATTTCTTCTCTTCTGGGTCTGCGACAGGCAGCTCGAGGAGGGAGAGATGCCCTTCCTCGGCCCTGGCGCACTTGGTCGCCAAGTTGAATAGCTGCAAGGAAGTGCACAAGTATTCATGCATCGCAAGCTCCTCCTTCATCTTGACGTCGCGCACACCGTCGGAGAAGGCGGAGAAGATGGCCTCCTCGGTCACCTTGGGAATCTTGAGGCGTGCGTTGTTGAAGCGCTGGATGTATTTCTGCAGGGTCTCCCCTGGCTGCTGCTTGATGCGGCGCATGTCGCTCACGGCGGGTGGCCGGTCACGAGTACCTTGGAAGTTGGCGATGAAGTGGGTACGCATCTCGTCCCAGGAGGAGATCGTGCCCGGGGCCAGGTTCAGGAGCCAGGTGCGGGCCCCATCTTTGAGCGCCATGAGAAGCCAGTTCGCCATGACCTTCTCGTCTCCGTTGGCGGCTTCGATGCCCAGCTCGTAAAGCTGGAGGAACTCTGCAGGGTCGGCCGTACCGTCGTAGCGAGGAGGCAGGTCCGGTTTGAACTTGCCGGGCTACGCGACGCTGCGCAGCTCGGGGGTGAAGGCACGACATCCAGCTGTGGCCACGGGAGGCCTTGGGTGACGAAGAGCTTGGTCTTGCAGGTCCCCATGTGCTGCAGCTGGGAGCAGCGCGGGGTCTTGACGTGCCGGAGCAGGAGCGTGCTCGCGACGAGCTTGAGCGGGGAGCACTCGGGCAGCTTCTTGCGGGCGAGGGACCTCCTGACAGCTCTGCTCTTGCCGCGCTGGCGCCTGACGGAGCGGGTTCCGCCCAGGGACCATGTGCCTTGGGGCCAGGGAGCCTTCTTGAGGGGGAGGCGGCCGAGGCGCCCGGGCTTCGTCGCCAGCGCAGACGGGTTCGTGCAGCGGGACAGACGGCGCGGGGAGCCCCCTGCGGCGCGGACGAGCTTGGTGACGCAGTCGAGCCACTCTTCGTAGACGTCGTCGACGAGACGGTAGCGAAGGAGCTCGTTTGCCGCGATGAGCACAGCTCGAGCCTCCATGGGCGCGCGGAACGCGCGAGATGAAGAACCAGCCGGGCGAGTGAGGGGGTAGCAGTCGGCCGCCTTGCCTCACGGAGGGATGCTTGGGGCGATGCTTGCTGCTCGTTCGCCGGGCGATGGTGGCGGCGACGGACGGCAGCGACGGGAACGATGAGGGCGCCACGACGGAGCCGTCTGGCGACGCGAAGCGAGAGCGGCTCGGCGCTCGCTGGCCCGACGAGCGTCGAACCTGGATGCGGTGGTCGACGGAGAACAGGCGGCGGAAGATTTAATTCGCACACCCCTAATCGGGCGCGCCAAATGTCGGATTATGGGTTCCGCAGACCCTTGAGGTTCAACACCGGGTGCGCGCGAATCTCGCCTCTACCTACACACCCCGCCGCCTCGCTAGGATCTAAACTACGAAAGGAACAACACAAGAGACACAGGGTTTATACTAGTTTGGGCCACCATTGTGGTGTAATACCCTACTCTAGTTTGTGGTGTGGTGGATTGCCTCTTGGGCTGATGGTGATGAACAATACAAGGAAGAACAGCCTCGCGACGGTTTGTTCTTGGCTGCTGCGATGAATTTCTAGGGGGAGTTCAGTCGCTTCTCTCTATCTCTCTCGTTTGTTCTCTTGCTACCTTTCTGAATGTCTCTACACTGTGGGTGGCTAGTCCTATTTATAGGCAGAGGCCCTGGTCCTCTTCCCAAATATTGAGCGGGAAGGGCGCCAACAATTGGCCATTTTGAAGGGGAACATCTGGTACACTTATCCTGACTAAAGTTGGTCCTCGCCTGCCAAAGGATCTGGCGATGACGCCGGCTTGGGCTCCACAATGACTTCCTCCCTGCCGTTGGACTGGTCTTGGTCTTGTTGCACTGAAATGGACGCCTTTGCTTGATGCTCTCGCCTGCGCTCGCTCCCTTTGCACCAAAGAGGAAGGAGGACACTGCGCGGGCTGGCGCCCGCCTGGCGCCCTTGGTCGTCATGGCTTGCGTCATGGGCACCTCGTGAGGTACCCCGCCTTGATCTCTCCGCCTCCTCGCGAGCCAGCTGACGAGGCCGTGCCTGAGGGAGCTCCCTGTTGTCCGCCCCCCGAGGCTTGGCCCCTCGCGAGGGTCTTGAGCTCGTGTTGATGAAGATGGGCCATGATGGGCCCCCCCCTTGAGCCACGTCGCAGGCCGCAGGCAGGCAAGTCTGGGGACCCCCGTTCCCAGAACGCCGACAGTGTTCATCGGGAGGGCTTGGATGGAACAGCCGATGGAAACGAGGCCTGGCATACTGCAGAACAGAGGAAACGGCCTTGTGTTCGACCGGCCACGGTCGAAACGGGATCCTGTTCATCAGGAGGGGTCTGGCGTACCGCAAAATGGAGGAAACGGACCTCCTACGGTCGAAACAGGGGTCCTATTGATTGGGAGGGGTGTGGCGTACCGCAAAACGGAGGAAACAAACTTGTGTTGGAGTGCTATGGTTGAAATGGGGGTCCTGTTCATCGGGAGGGGTGTGGCGTACCGAAAAACGGGACTCCACGGGATACTGTTCATCTCCACCGTCGACCCCTCCACCTCCACGGCTCTCGCTCATCCATCGTCGACCTCCTCCACCTCCACCTGCGACTGTTCATCCACGGGCTCCTGTTCATCGAGCCTCCACCGCGTGCTACTCCACCGGCTACTGTTCAATCAGCCCTCTCCACGGGCTCCTGTTCAACCACCCCTCCACGGGCTACTGTTCATGCAGCCCTCCACCATCTACTGTTCATCCAACCCTCCACGGGGTGGTCCTGTTCATCCTGCCCTCCACGGGGTCCTATTCATCCAACCCCAACCAGCTCGATCGATCGGGGTTCTGTTCATATAGAGGCAACACCACGGGGTCCTGTTCATCCACCCCCACCGGGAACTGTTCATCCAAACCCCCCAGTAGCGCTCACTATTCATCCAGAGACAGCATCAATTGGCTTCAGTTAGCAGCGGTAGCGAAGGAATCGCTCGACCGGGTTCAGTTAACAGCCATCGATCGATCGGCCGGTTCAAGAACATGTAGCTGCGGCAGCAATCGCCGGGTTCGCTAGAGCCCAACGCCTTGCTCGGGTTCAGTTAGAGCCCAACGCCTCACACCCACACGCGTGCGTGTACGAGATAAACACGCATCGCTCGGCCCCGACCACCCACCCTAACCGGGAACACCCCGATATTTTCCTCGCCCTCGCTTCTACCACGGTTTTTTCCGTCATGGACGGCCCAAAGAATGTCATGCAGCTGCGTCTCCGGCCCGCCCAGGACGAAAAGCCCATTTTCTGTCATGATTTTTTGTCATAGAAGTAGGACCCCACCACATCTATGATGATACCGGGTTTTGTCACAATTATCGTCATAGAAGTGTCACAAGTACGACAGAAAAAAGTTCGTTCGGCCCAAAATGTCACGGATGTGTCTTTTTTTGTAGTGCAAGGCTCGTGCTTTTGTTGGCAAGGAGATGGATTCAGAAGAGGAGTCTGCTTCCGAGGAGGCAGAGGTGGAGTCTGAGGAGGAGTACGATTCAGGCGTGGCCAGCATGGCTCTGGCTACTGCATATGTTGCCAAGTCCATCTTCAACTCTGAAGACAATGGATTCGTCACCAACGCCGATGCTGATGATAAGGACGACTCTGCTCCCACCTACTGCTTCATGGCACGCGGTGCCAAGGTAAACTCACGCGATGCTTACTTTCAAACATCAAGTGAAGATGACTCTGAATTTGAATCTAAACCTAGCTACAAACACTTGCTAAAATTGCAACTGAACAACAAAATGCCATGGAACATATTAAAAATTGCAAGACAAAAGTGATGACCTGTTGGACGCGGAGATGACCCGAGCTCAGTCCTTAATTGAAGACGTCAAAAATCTTCATGTTAAGTACGAGGAACTTGAAAGTCGTCATGAAACGCTCTCAACGACTCATGAAAAACTTTCCTACGATTATCTTCAAAGGAAGCAAGAACATGAGAACTTGAGAGCGGCTTATGAAGATCTTCAAAAAGAGAACGAGTCACTTCGCGCTCAACAGATCAGTTCCGCTCAGGAAGGATTTGAACCACCATGTCTAAAATGTCTTGAGCATGATAACACTGTCTCTATTGCTGAATGTTCAACTGCTCCTACTGCTGCAATATCTTCATCTGCTGATGTGGCAACTAACCCCTCTATGGAGGATACCACTACTACTGCTGATGAAAATGCCAGGTTGAAGACATTGTTTGAGACAGGAATGTACAAAAGTCTCAAAGGGCATCAAACACTATGTGATGTCCTCAAAAAGCAGATTCTGAACCGAAACCCTAGGAAAGAGGGTGTTGGGTTCGAGAGGAAAATGAATGTTGATGGTTCTTACTGGAAAGCTGAGCAGTACCCCAAAACCACATGGGTTGCTGCAAAGGGACCTTCAGTGGATCCGTCTACCTTGTCTAGCTTCACTTGTGCTAACCCGATTATCATTGATGAATCCTTTGATGCAAACTATAAACTGTTTAAGAATCAAAATGGTGAAGTGTTTTCCAGGTTGGTACTAACTGCAGGAATGGGCCACCTATGAAGAAGATCCGGGTGCCCAAAAGTTGTCTTGAGAATCTTCCTGTGAATGTCACCATGACACCACCTGGGAAAAAGACAAACCCCAGACCAAAGGCTTCATATGGTCCAAAGGCTTCATACAGACAGAGGACTCACCCGAGTCACCCTAACGCCAATTTTTTGCAGGGAAACCATACTCAGACTTGTGAATATGAGCATGTTTCTTAAAACCGCTATGTTCATAAGACCAAGAACTATTCTGCTTATTCTTATGAGTATTATTCACCTCCTGCAAGGCTATTTGCTAGGGCTCCAAAGCCGAAGTTCTCAGATGCTGCACTTAGACTCATTGCTTCTAAGCCACCCCTGAAGATGTCGGTGGTTAAGAAAAATTAACTCTCTTTTGCAGGAAAAGGTCTCCAGCCAGAAATCAATGGCGTCTGATGCTTATGCTGGGGACCTAAAACATCTTGTGGGGCGCAAGATAAAATGCCCTAATGGTCTTACTATGTATTTTGTTCCTGGATTCCTTGACAGTCATCCTATCTGCCCTAACCAGGATCTGAACTTTGATAACATGCTTGTTCGTCAAATGTTTATGCTTCACATTTCCCTTGGTTAAGCATATCCCCCTAACTGCACTGTAGGGTATGATACCAAAGGCTTCTGAGTGGATTATGGACAGTGGATGCACTAACCACATGACTGGTGATCAAAGTCTTCTCATGGACTCAACCTTACGTCCATCTGACAAAAGTCACATGACATTTGCTGACACTGGTAAAAGCAAGGTATTGGGTCTAGGTTGAGTTGCAATCACACAGGATTAGGACATGTATAAAGTGATGTGAATCTATAATTTTTTATTGTTCCATGCTATTATATTATCTGTTTTGGATGTCTAATAGGCTTTAACATACCTTTTAATAGTATTTTTTGGACCAACCTATTAACCGAAGGCCTAGTGCAATTTGTTGTTTTTTTGCCTATTTCAGTGTTTGGCAGAAAAGGAATATCAAACGGAATCCAAACGGAATCCAAACGGAATGAAACCTTCGCGAGGATCTTTTTTTGGAACAAACGCAATCCAGGAGACTTGGAGTGGAGGTCAAGGAAGCCACGAGGTAGGAGCGCGCGCCCCCACCCTCGTGGGCCCCTCGTAGCTCCACCGACCTACTTCTTTCGCCTATTTATACTCTTATACCCTGAAAACATCGAGTAGAGCCACGAAACCACTTTTCCACCGCCGCAACCTTCTGTACCCGTGAGATCCCATCTTGGGGCCTTTTCCGGCGATCTGCTAGAGGGGGATTCGATCACAGAGGGCTTGTACATCAACACCATAGCCTCTCCGATGATGTGTGTCTAGTTTACCACAGACCTTCGGGTCCATAGTTATTATCTAGATGGCTTCTTCTTTCTCTTTGGATCTCAATACAAAGTTCTCCTCGATCTTCTTGGAAATATATTCAATGTAATACTTTTTGCGGTGTGTTTGCCGAGATCCGATGAATTGTGGGTTTATGAACTTGGTTATCTATGAATATTATTTGATTCTTCTCTGAATACTTATATGCATGATTTGATATCTTTGCAAGTCTCTTCGAATTATCGGTTTAGTTTGGCCTACTAGATTGATCTTTCTTGCAATGGGAGAAGTGGTTAGCTTTGGGTTCAATCTTGCGGTGTCCTTTACCGGTGACAGCAGGGGCAGCAAGGCACGTATTGTATTGTTTCCATCGAGGATAAAAAGATGGGGTTTATATCATATTGCTTGAGTTTATCCCTCTACATCATGTCATCTTGCCTAATGCGTTACTCCGTTCTTATGAACTTAATACTCTAGATGCATGCTGGATAGCAGTCGATGTGTGGAGTAATAGTAGTAGATGCAGACTCGTTTCGGTCTACTTGACACGGATGTGATGCCTATATTCATGATCATTGCCTTAGATATCATCATAACTATGTGCTTTTGTATCAATTGCTCGGCAGTAATTTGTTCACCCCCCGTAATATATGCTATCTGGAGAGAATCCACTAGTGAAACCTATGGCCCCCGGGTCTACTTTACATCATATAAGTTTCCAATCTACAATTCTAGTTTACTATTTATTTTGTAATCTTTACTTTCCAATCTATACAACAAAAATACCAAAAATATTTATCTTATTATCTTTATCAGATCTCTCTTTTGCAAGTGGCCGTGAAGGGATTGACAACACCTTTATCGCGTTGGTTGGAAGGTTCTTGATTGTTTGTGCAGGTAGTAGGCGATTTGCATGTAGTCTCCTACTGGATTGATGCCTTGGTTCTCAAAAAACCGAGGGAAATACTTACGCTACTTTGCTGCATCACCCTTTCCTCTTCAAGGGGAAACCAACGCATGCTCAAGAGGTAGCAAGAAGGATTTATGGCGCCGTTGCCGGGGAGATCTACGCATATGGCAAGACATACCTAGTACCCGTCACAAACTCTTATCCCTCGCATTTCATTACTTGCCATTTGCCTCTCGTTTTCCTCTCCCCCACTTTACCTTTGCCGTATTATTCGCCCTTTTTCGTTCGTCTCTTTTCACTCGCTTCTTTTTTGGTTATGTGTTGAATTGATTGTTTGTCACTATGGCTCAAGATAATACTAAATTGTGTGACTTTTCCAATACCAACAATAATGATTTTATTATCACTCCGATTGCTCCTATTACCGATGCTAAATCTTGTGAAATTAATGCTGCTCTGTTGAATCTTGTCATGAAAGATCCATTTTCTGGCCTTCCTAGTGAAGATGCCGCTACCCATCTAAACAACTTCGTTGATTTGTGTGATATGCAAAAGAAGAAAGATGTGGATAATGATATTGTTAAATTGAAGCTATTTTTGTTTTCGCTTAGAGATCGTGCTAAAACTTGGTTCTCTTCTTTGCCTAAAAATAGTATTGCTTTGTGGAATAAGTGCAAAGATGCTTTTATCTCTAAGTATTTTCCTCCCGCTAAGATCATCTCTCTTAGAAATTATATTATGAATTTTAAGCAACTTGATCATGAGCATGTTGCACAAGCTTGGGAGAGGATGAAATTAATGATACGTAATTGCCCTACACATGGTTTGAATTTATGGATGATTATAAAAAAAATTATGCTGGATTGAATTTTGCTTCTAGAAATCTTTTAGATTCAGCCGCGGGAGGCACTTTTATGGAAATCACTTTAGGATAAGCTACTAAACTCCTAGATAATATTATGGTTAATTATTCTCAATGGAAAACCGAAAGATCTACTAGTAAAAAGGTTCATGCGATAGAAGAGATTAATGTTTTGAGTGGAAAGATGGATGAACTTATGAAATTATTCGCTAATAAGAGTGTTTCTTCTGATCCTAATGATATGCCTTTGTCCACTTTGATTGAGAATAATAATGAATCTATGGATGTGAATTTTGTTTGTAGGAACAATTTTGATAACAACGCGTATAGAGGAAACTTTAATTCTAGGTCGTTCCCTAGTAATTCCAATAATTATGGTAATTCCTACAACAACTCTTATGGAAATTTTAATAAGATGCCCGCTGATTTTGTGAGTAGTGTTAAATAATTTATGATTTCGCAAAAGAATTTCAATGCTTTTCTTGAAGAAAAGTTGCCTAAGATTGATGAGTTGGCTAGGAACTTGGATGGAATTTCTCTTGATGTTGATTCTTTGAAACTTAGATCTATTCCACCTAAGCATGATATCAATGAGTGTCTCAAAGCTATGATAATTTCCATTGATGAGTGCAAAGAAAGAACCGCTAGGATGCGTGCTAAAAAGATTGCTTTGTGAAAGCGTGTTCTTCTAGTATTCATGACAATAATAATGAAGATCTAAAAGTGATTGATGTGTCCCCTATTAAATATTTGTTTTCCAATATGAATCTTGATAAAGATGGGACTGGAGATGAGTCAACTTTAGTTAAAAGGCATCCCAATGATTCGGAGTTTTTAGATCTTGATGCAAAAATTGGTAAAAGTGGGATTGAAGAGGCCAAAACTTTACATGGCAATGAACCCACTATTTTGGATTTCAAGGAGTTTAATTATGATAATTGTTCTTTAATAGATTGTATTTCCTTGTTGCAATCCATGTTAAATTCTCCTCGTGCTTATAGTCAAAATAAAGCTTTTACCAAACATATCATAGATGCTTTAATGCAATCCTATGAAGAAAAGCTTGAATTAGAAGTTTCTATCCCTAGAAAACTTTATGATGAGTGGGAACCTATTATTAAAACTAAGATTAAAAATCATGAATGTTATGCTTTATGTGATTTGGGTGCTAGTGTTTCCACGATTCCAAAAACTTTGTGTGATGTGCTAGGTTTCTGTGAATTTGATGATTGTTCTTTAAATTTGCATCTTGCGGATTCCACCATTAAGAAACCTATGGTAAGTATTAATGATGTTCTTATTGTTGCAAATAGGAATTATGTGCCCATAGATTTCATTGTTCTTGATATAGATTGCAATCCTGCATGTCCTATTATTCTTGGTAGACCTTTCTTTAGAACGATTGGTGCAATTATTGATATGAAAGAAGGAAATATTAGATTCCAATTCCCACTAAGGAAAGGCATGGAATACTTTCCTAGGAAGAAAATTAGAATACCTTATGAATCTATTATGAGAGCCACTTATGGATTGCATACCAAAGATGACAATACCTAGATCTATTCTTGTTTTTATGCCTAGCTAGGTGCATTAAACGATAGCGCTTGTTGGGAGGCAACCCAATTTTATTTTTGTTCCTTGATTTTTGTTTCTGTTTAGTAACAAATAATTCATCTAGCCTCTGTTTAGATGTGGTTTTATGTTTTAATTAGTGTTTGTGCCAAGTAGAACCAATATGATCTTCTTGGGTGATAGTTGTTTGATCTTGCTGAAAAAGACAGAAACTTTACGCTCACAAAAATAATTGTTAAAATTCACCAGAACATGATAAAATACCAATTCTTGGAGTTACAGAAGTATTCGAACAAATCAGATTGCTACAGACTGTTCTATTTTTGACAGATTATATTTTTCGTGTGTTGTTTGCTTATTTTGATGAATCTATGGCTAGTATCGGGGGGTATGATCCATAGAGAATTTGGAATACAGTAGGTTTAACACCAATATAAATAAAGAATGAGCTCATTACAGTACCTTAAGGTGGTGGTTTGTTTTCTTATACTAACGGAGCTCATTAGATTTTCTGTTGAGTTTTGTGTTGTGAAGTTTTCAAGTTTTTGGGTAAAGATTTGATGGATTATGGAATAAGGAGTGACAAGAGCCTAAGCTTGGGGATTCCCAAGGCACTCCAAGGTAAAATTCAAGGACAACCAAAAGCCTAAGCTTGTGGATGCCCCGGAAGGCATCCCCTATTTCGCCTTCGTCTATCGGTAACTTTACATGAGGCTATATTTTTATTCACCACATGATATGCGTTTTGCTTGGAGCGTCTTGTATGATTTGAGTCTTTGATTTTTAGTTTACCACAATCATCCTTGCTGTATACACACATGAATCGGAAAATATTAGAATACTCTATGTGCATCACTTATATCTTTTGAGCTAGATAATTTTGCTCTAGTGCTTCACTTATATCTTTTAGAGCACGGTGGTGGTTTTATTTTATAGAAATTACTAGCAAAAATGCTCGTGCGTTGCAACGGGAAAAGAAAAAAATATCACACACCCTCCTTCCCACCCTACTGATGGTGGTCGTGGTGTCCACTTATCACGAACCCGTCCGAATGTGGGCAATACGAAGACGATGAGCCCAGCCATAAAAATGCAAAGCTAATTTGTAATTCCATGAAAATGGCCGTGTAGAATCCATACAAAACTCAATCCAACCAACCATTTTATAATGATATGTTCACAAACTTCAGTTGTGCTATTACTGACCATGTTTAAATTGGTAATAAGAAACTTAATGACGCTTCATGTTGTTTGAGAATAACGTTTATATTCTCCCCCATAGAACAATTGCTTCTATTCTTTCAGGACAGAACGATACAACAAAATGTTTCAGAATGCAAGGGGTCAAAATACTCCGAATCGGATTATACACTCTGAAATGTAAATTCAGGCCATATACATCCCACTTCTGCAGCTAACCTACCAAGTATTACACTTCTAGGACCAAAAACTTGAAAGTGGAATAGCACAGCTTAAGTAAAGAACTTATCTCTGCTTGAAAGCATTGGACACATTTGTGAATCCATGCATAGTTATCTGGGGGAAATAATTCAGCAAATACAATATGCATTGAAAATTCAGAGATCTCATCAGAGGTGGATTGATGCCCAATATATTGAGAAACAATACACATATTTCAGCAGGTAGTTCGATGAACTGAAGCAAATTACTTACAAAGAATAGAAAAGGAAATGAGTACATAACCCGGGGACATAATTGGTAACAATACTACAATCTTGAAAAGAAACATCAACATCAGTAAATTTTAGAACGACACAACTACAGTCTCGTGCCACTTCTGGTTGCACGCCATGAAATGGCAAGAGAACCGCACTTAGTGGCGAGCAATAGGCTTTTCTTGACCGAGCAGCGGCAAACAAAACTTGCAGAATATTTAGTTAAGCATGAATATTTGATGTATGATTCCACAGTATGCATTGTACGTACAGGTAAGCATAGTCGCATAGATATATATCTGAAATTCCAAGATATACATTAGTCACTGCTATTCTTTTCTATTTAAATTTTGTGTTCCACCATGATACATAAATGGCATATAAAATATAGTTCCAAACTGATGCTATACATGCAATTACATATTCCCGAAAAAAAATGCAATTACATATATTTATCACCGTTGCATTGATTTCCCTAAGAAATTTAGTAATCCTTATAATTATGCTGATTTGAAGCATCATGTTCCATCTTTCATCTTGCATCTCCATTAAATTCTGTCTCCCACCTGTTCACCACATTCAGTTTGACGCTATCAACAATGGGGAGCAGACTTGTGACTGAAAACACAATTTTATGGTCTTTCCCGTCCTCCAAGAACTTGTGCAATTTTGAACTTTGGCACACACACCACAATGCAAAACCGTGTATGATGTGGGATGTAACAAGCAAAAAAGTTGGGAGTGTCATGGATGAGGAGGACATCCGCTACCACTGTAGTTGCGCTGCTGAATTCGGATGGAGGGGGTACGGGAGGTGCTGCTGAGGGCTTACCTGGAGAGAAGGAAAAAACATAGCAGTGTATGGATTGCAGGCGCCTTGCAGCTCCTTAGTGCACGTAGGGGCAGCCTCGATTCCACCTCTGCTCCAGATCCTTCCTCAATCCACCACCTGCCTACTCCAGCTCCTTTTCAATACACCTTGAACCCCTTGGATTTCTTACATGGATGGCTTGTAAGGCATATCCTGAAACTAAGCATCATCAAGAAACTTTAGTACTATCTTAGATGGAGAATTATGGAGGTATACTCTACAGAAAAGTACCGACATGAAGTTGAGTAGTGGCTTTAGAGACATAGATCTAAAACTTGTAGGCTCAATAGTTGGTAAGAAACTCTCTTTTAGTTAGATAAAAGGTATGTAGACTTCTTAAGTTAGCAAGTGCTATCAGCTAGAACCATGGCCGTCTCTGCCTCTGTCCGTCGAACATGCTATGATATAGTACAAAATAAATATTTTTTTGATGAATACAGAGTAAATAATGAGTGAGCAGAAGTGTTAAGCTTAATCAATCAAAAGCATACAACCCTCCAACAAGCCCAGACCTGTCAATGTAAATGTATCAAATATTTTTACACATTATGCATACCATTCTCTGTTCATCTCGACCTACACTGCTTTGTAGCTTATTAAATTCCTATCCATCAAAATCTATCTGTGACAATATCTAGCACTTAATTGTTATATGACTTTTTAAAGCAGCTTGGCTAACCCCTCAGTGGTGACAGTATGCAATACTAAGAATATGGTGGAGTTCTTGAGTCCATTGTCAGCTTCAACTCTGACCTCCGAGTCAGAACACATTGAGGATAAACTGGCCAGCCACGAAATCTACAGCACTGGCCGTGAGCGCGGGCAGCCGGGTGTGAGCAATAACAAAAATAACAGCATCATTTGTATATGTACCAAACATCCTTCCATGCCTATGCAAAATTCAGCTAGCAACAATAGCAAAATTGAGCTAGAAGTAGCAAGTTAGCAGTAAGAGAGCAGCTGTGCAAGACCACATCGTTGCTGAAGACTACAGAAAATTGCTCTGTTCTAGCCAAGTGTGTTTAGAAGCCATCACAAATTGGTTCACGCAATAGATAAATGAAAGTTGCAATTGATACCTGGTGTCTTGAAGCTCCCGCAGCACAAAACAAATATCAGTGCACTTTTGTACAAATATCATTATAGTTCAGATTCGACTTATTAGGAGGACTGGGGGTTGAATATCCAAAAAGGCAGGTAAAATAGTACCACCTTAGAAATAGAAAATAATATAGATGAAAAAACTGAAAGCGTAAATTGACGGGAAGAAGCGTATTATGACTATGAACCCGACAAAGTCAATCTGTGCTTTATTATTAGGGAAAAGATTGATCTCTTATGCTTCACTTATATTATTTTGAGAGGTTTTTAGAACAGCCTGGTAATTTGCTTTGGCTATAAAATTAGTACTAATATGATAGGCATCCAAGATGGGTATAATAAAAACTTTCATATAGAGCGCATAGAATACTATGATACTTGATAGTTGTTTTAAGATATAAAGGTGGTAATGTTAGAGTCATGCTAGTTGGGTAATTGTGGTATTGAGAAATACATGTTTTGAGGATTGCAAGTCCCGTAGCATGCACCTATTGTAAACGTTGTGTGACAAATTTGAAGCATGGGGTGTTCTTTGATTGCTTTCCTTATGAGTGGCGGTCGGGGAAGAGCGATGGTCTTTTCCTACCAATCTATCCCTCTAGGGGCATGCGTACTAGTACTTTGCTTTGAGGGCTAATAAACTTTTGCAATAAGTATATGAGTTCTTCATGACTAATGTGAGTCCATGGATTATACACACACTTACCTTTTCGCAATTTGCTAGCCTCTATGGTACCGTGCAGTGCCCTTTCTCACCTCAAGAGTTGGTACAAACTTCGCCGGTGCATCCAAACCCCGTGATACGATACGCTCTATCACACATAAGCCTCCTTATATCTTCCTCAAAACCGCCACCATACCTACCTATTATGGCATTTCCATAGCCATTCCGAGATATATTGCCATGCAACTTTCCACCATTCCGTTTATTATGATACACTCCATCATTGTCATATTGCTTTGCATGATCATGTAGTTGACATCGTATTTGTGGCAAAGCCACCATCATAATTCTTTCATACATGTCGGTCTTGATTCATTGCATATCCCGGTACACCACCGGAGGCATTCACATAGAGTCATATTTTGTTCGAGTATCGAGTTGTAAGATTGAGTTATGAGTAAACAAAAGTGTGATGATCATCATTATTAGAGCATTGTCCCATGTGAGGAAAGGATGATGGAGACTATGATTCCCGCACAAGTCGGGATGAGACTCCGGACGAAAAAAAGAGATGCCAAAGAAGCCCAAATAAAAAAGAGGCCAAAGAAGCTCAAACAAAAAAAAAGAGAGAAAAAGAGAGACGGGACAATGTTACTATCCTTTTTCCACACTTGTGCTTCATAATAGCACCATGATCTTCAGGATAGAGAGTTTCTTATTTTGTCACTTTCATATACTAGTGGGAGTTTTTCATTATAGAACTTGGCTTGTGTATTCCAATGATGGGCTTCCTCAAAATGCCCTAGGTCTTCGTGAGCAAGCAGGTTGGATGCACACCCACTTAGTTTCTTTTGATGAGCTTTCATATATTTATAGATCTAGTGCATTCGTTGAATGGTAATCCCTACTCCTCGCATTGACATTGATTGATGGGCATCTCCATAGCCCGTTGATTAGCCGCGTTGATGTGAGACTTTCTCCTTTTTTATCTTCTCACATAACCCCCATCATTATATGCTATTCCACCTATAGTGCTATATCCATGGCTTGCGCTCATGTATTGTGTAAGGGTTAAAAAGGCTGAAGCGCGTTAAAAAGTATGAACCAATTGCTCGGCTTGTCATCAGGGTTGTGCATGATGGGAGCATTTTGTGTGACGAAAATGAAGCATGGCCAAACTATATGATTTTGTAGGGATATGCTTTCTTTGGCAATGTTATTTTGATAAGACATAATTGCTTGGGTAGCATGCTTGAAGTATTACTATTTTTATGTCAATATTAAAACTTTGTCTAGAATCTTTTGGATCTAAACATTCATGCCACAATAAAGAGAATTACATTGAAAAATTATGTTAGGTAGCATTCCACATCAAAAATTCTGTTTTATCATTTACCTACTCGAGGACGAGTAGGAATTAAGCTTGGGGATGCTTGATAAGTCTCCAACGTATCTATAATTTTTTATTGTTCCATGCTATTATATTATCTGTTTTGGATGTTTAATGGGCTTTAATATACCTTTTTATATTATTTTTTGCACTAACCTGTTAACCAAAGGCCCAGTGCAATCTGATGTTTTTTTGCCTATTTCAGTGTTTCGCAGAAAATGAATATCAAACGGAATCGAAACGGAATGAAACCTTCGCGAGGATGTTTTTTGGAACAAACGCAATCCATGAAACTTGGAGTGGAGGTCAAGGAAGCCATGAGGCGGCCACGAGGTAGGAGGGAGCGCCCAGGGGGGTAGGTGCGCCCCCACCCTCGTGGGCCCCTCGTAGCTCCAACGACCTACTTCTTTCGCCTATATATACTCTTATACCCTGAAAACATCGAGGAGAGCCACGAAACCACTTTTCCAAGGCCGCAACCTTCTGTACCCGTGAGATCCCATTTTGGGGCCTTTTCCGACGATCTGCCGGAGAGGGATTCGATCACGGAGGGCTTCTACATCAACACCATAGCCTCTCCGATGATGTGTGAGTAGTTTACCACAGACCTTCGGGTCCATAGTTATTAGCTAGATGGCTTCTTCTTTCTCTTTGGATCTCAATACATAGTTCTCCTCGATCTTCTTGGAGATCTATTCGGCGTAATACTTTTTGAGGTGTGTTTGCCGATGTCGGATGTGGGGTTCTGGAAAACCCTTAAGGTTCGAACTCTGGGGTGCGCGCGAAGTCTTTCCCTCCTACCGATCCACGCCCTAGCTCACAAAGATCTCGCGGACGAACTCGATGGACTCGCAACACAGAAAGACACGAGATTTATACTGATTCGGGCCACCGCTGTGGTGTAATACCCTACTCCAGTGTGGTGGTGGTGGATTGCCTCTTGGGCTTATGATGAACAATACAAGGGGAAGAACAGCCTCCTGAGGTTGAGGTGTTCTTGTGCTCAGTGAACTGGCGGATGAGAACTCTCTCTCTACCATGGTGGCTAGCTCTACTTATATAGGCCCTGGTCCTCTCCCCAAATATTGAGCGGGAAGGGAGCCAACAACAGTGGGAGGATTTGAAGGGGGAATGCTAGTACAAGCTATCCTGACAAAAGTGGCCTTCGCCTGCAAAAGGCTCTGGTGGTGACGCCGTCTTGGGCTACACGATGACCTCCGTCCTGCCGTCCTTCTGGTCTTGGTATCGTTGCACCAATACAGCAACCTTTGCCTGATGCCTCGGTACTCCTCGCCTGCGCTTGCCTCCTTGGCACCAAGGAGGAAATAAGGATGCTGCGCCCGCTGGCGCCCGCCTGGCGCCGATCGTCATGGCTCAAGTCACGAGAGCCTCGTGAGGTTTGCCCTGCGTTGATATCTCCGCTCCTCGTGAGCCTGCCTGGCTAGGCCACTCCTGAGGAGGTCTTGGTCGTCCGCCTCGCGAGGCTTGGCCCCTCGCGAGGGTTTTGGATGCCTTGTTGATGAAGATGGGACGTACGGCCCGTTGACTCAGCCACGCCATGGGCCACAGGCAGGCAAGTTTGGGGACCCCCCGTTCCCAGAACGCCGACAGTAGCCCCCGGGCCCAAGGTGCGCTCAGGCTTGGCTTCGCGGCGAAGCCAAGGGTCAAGTACGGCGCGCCGTGGGCCCCAAAAGCCTGCGGCCTTGGTTGACGCGTGGCGGTTGATTGGACGTGGGGCGACTCCGCTTCCCCATGCTGCCATGGCAACTGCACGACTTGACAAGTCCCTGCGACATGCAAGGAAAACCATCATTACCTGTGATCGTGGGAGGCGTCGGTTGGCCTTCTTTTGCTATAAATGGGGAGGGGGGGGGGCGGAGCCCCCGTCGCCCATCTCTTCTTTGCTTATTTGCTTCTTCCTCCTCACTCCACCGCTAGTTGTAATGGCGCCGTCGAAGAGGTTCTCTGCTGCGGAGAAGGGCAGGGCCCCTCGGGAGGGGCCTGGCTCCCCGACACCCAAGCGAGGACGTGGCCGTCCCCGCAAGCATGCCGTGACCCCCGCCGTGGCTCTCGGTTCCCGGGGCGGCGCCGCGTTGCATGGTAGGAGTCGCTCTAGTCGCGGCAGTTCTGTCGATGAAAGGAGGCGCGCCGTGGGTGCGCGACCCCCCGCCCGCGGTTCCATGCGTCAAAGGTGTTATCGGAGTTTGTTGTCTGGTCGGAGAATCCGGCCGGCAACTGGCTCCAGCTCCCTCGCTTCTTCGCGGACGAGCTGCCGGCCTCCGGTCCCGGTGGGCTTTGGTTGCAGGCGAACGGTTGCTGCACACGGGCTTCCTGGGTCGCGGTCAAGGTTTCCGTCGCGGGCAACATAGCCCTGGCCCATGGTTGGCAGACGTTTGCCCGCGCGCATGGCCTGGGCAGGCGGTGCACCCTCCACTTCAAGTTCGATGGCGGCACGACCATCTTCGTGAGGGTGTTCGGGGAAGATGGTCGTCGTGTCGGATGCTGCCTCGAGGTGAACGACGGCGAGGAGCTGCTCGGCCTTGGCGACGGTCGGGAGGAGGAGGAGGACGAACCCGCCGGCCACGCCTCGTCTGGCTATGGTGACTCCTCCCTCGACGACAGTTCCACCAGCGACGGCCTTCATCAGCCGCCATACCGTCGCGCCCGCCTTGAAGGTGGTAGCGGGTCGTCTCGTCGCCGCGCATCGGTGAAGCGCAAAGAGGGGTCCGACTAGAACGAGACGTCGTTGCGTCCCTGCCCCCGTCATCTGCTGCAGGGGCGAACGCCACTTTTATTATGTTTCCCTTCCCCTTCCTGCATCGGAATGAAACAGGCATGTGCCCAGAGGGGCATGTATCGAACCATAACCTATCAACCATTATGCTACACTTGCTGTTTTAGTACTGTGTGGCCATTTTGCGCAAAGATAACTTAACTTGGTACGTTCGGGGCGCCCTTCTCCTTGTGAGGCGTTTATTTCCTCGCGTCCATCTTGACCTGTTTGCTCAGGAACTGCGAAAATTTGTTAGGAGGTGCGCTAAGAGGTTCGCCATTCACCCGAGCCTTGACCTGGCGCTTTGCGTCACGGTACCCGAGGGGCACGGACTAGGAGGGACGCGCCAGTTTCTAGGTTCGCACGAGGGTGGCTCACGAGAAGGCAGAGAGGAGAGAAATGCTCTCAAGGGCACCTGCCTAGCCCCCTAGCGAGGTATGTGAGAGAAAGAACACGAGTGAACCAGAGCCGTAAAATGCAGTAAGAGGCGAGGGAACCGAATTAGCAAGGAACATCAAAGGCGAACTTTGATTTAAGAAAAAGCGAGCCAACCATGAAAAGCAAATGAAAAGCCGCGTCCGGCACCTAGTCTAGTCTTCAAGTCTTCTCACCAGCGCGAAGCTAAGTGCTGCCACTAGGCGTGGGCGGGAGCCCCAGGGCCTGAGGCCGGCGCTCCTAAGACTCCGGGGCGTGTACAGCCCCACTCATTATTACATGAGAGTGTCACAGGCGGCGATTCTTCACAGGCACCGGGCTTTCTTTACAGGCTCTGGGCCTTTCTTCAAAAGCTCTGGGCCTTGCTTCACATGCTCTGGGCCTTGCTTCATGGGTAGAACTTCCGGAGGTGCTGGATGTTCCAGGCGTTCTGGATGGGCATCGGGTCCTGTGTCTCCAGGCGCGCTGCACCAGGCCTGGAGACGTGGACGACCCTGGACGGGCCCTCCCACATGGGCGAAAGCTTGTGCAGCCCTTCCCTGGAGAGGACCCGCCTCAGGACGAGGTCGCCCACCTCGAGCGTGCTGGAGCGAATGTTGCAGCAGTGGTATCACCGTAGCGCTTGTTGGTACCTTGCCGCCCTCAATGCAGCTTCGCGATGGCGTTCCTCCCCCAGCACGAGATCCATCCCCCGCGTGGCGTCCCGCTGCGTTTCCTCGAACGCCAGGACCCGTGCGGAGCGATGCTTGACCTCGTGAGGAAGGACTGCTTCAGGTCCGTAGACGAGGAAGAAAGGAGTCTCACCCGTTGGCTTGGTGGCGGTGGTGCGGATGGACCACAGCATGGTCTGGAGCTCATCGTGCCAGCCCCTGCCGCAGGCCTCCAGCTTCTTCTTGAAGGTCCTGATCTTGAGGCCCCTCAGGACCTGCGCGTTCGGCCTGACCATTGCTCCTGGGGTGCGCCACCGAAGCGTAGCAGATCTGCTTTCCAAGGTTAGCACAGTAAGTTTTGAAGAGGTTACTAGTAAACCATAAGCTGTTATCTATGATGATGCGTTTGGGGACCCCGAAGCTGCTCATGAGGCCCTTGATCAACTTGATAGCAGAGCCGGCTGGGATGGTACGGACGGCTTCCACTTCCGCCCACTTGGTGAACTTGTCGACGGAGACGTAGAGATAGCGGTAGCCCCCTGGCGCCCGTGGGAACGGGCCTAAGATGTCCAGTCCCCAGACCGCGAATGGCCACGTGAGCGGGATGGTCTGGAGGCCCTGAGCTGGCTAGTGAATTTGCTTGGCCTGGAATTGGCAAGCCTCGCAGGACTTCACCAGCTCGGCTGCGTCGTTGAGTGCCGTGGGCCAGTAGAATCCACTGCGGAACGCCTTGCCGACGAGGGTCCGTGACGACGAATGGTGCCCACAGTCCACACTGTGTATGTCAACCAACAACTCCCTTCCTTGATCACTGGAGATGCAGCACAACATGACATCGTTTGGTCGTTTCCTGTACAACTCGCCATCTTGGATACAGTATGTTATGGCCTGCCGGGCCTTGCGCTTTGCATCCTCTTCCTTTTCCGGCAACGTCCCTTGCATCAGGTACTCCTTGAATTCCTTGATCCAGCATTCCTCCTGGGGCTCGAGCGCCAAGAGCAGCCGAGCTCCTGAGGTCGGGCTACAGGCTGGGGCGCCCGTGGCTGGAGGTTGTGGGAGCTCCTCCCGAGGCTGAGTCGTGCTTGAAAGTGGTGGTGTAGCTGATGGCTTGAAGAGCCGCTCCTCAAAGACACCGTACTCTTGTGGTTGCCGCTTGGATGCTCTCTTGGTGATGTCGTCGGCTTCCTTGTTGGTGCCCCGGGGCACGTGCTGCAGCTCCAGGCCCGAGAACTGCTTTTCCATCTTGCGCACCTCTCCGAGGTATGCATCCATATGCTCGTCCTTTGGCTCGTATACCTTGTTGGAGAAGTTGACGAGGAGTTGCGAGTCACCTCTAACGGTAAGGCGCTTCACCCCTAGAGCTGTCACAGCCTTCAGGGCAGCTATGAGGCCTTCGTATTCAGCGATATTGTTGGAGACCTTCTCGCCGTGCTGAAAGTAGAGTTGCACGGCGTAGTAGAGCTTGTCCTGAGTGGGCGAGATGAGCACTGCTCCAGCCCCCACGCCCTGGTGCGCGAAGGTGCCATCGAAATACATGACCCAGCCATTTGGAGCCTCGCTCCCTAGTGAGGTGGACCTGTCTTCGCCTTCCTCAAGTGTTGGGGTATCCATCCACTCTTCCACAAAATCAGCAAGCGCAGCCCCCCCTTGATGACCCTGGTAGTGCTGAACTCCAACTGGAATGCTTGCAGCTCGATGTTCCACTCAGCGACCCTTCTAGCTGAGTTGGGGCTCCTGAGCACCCTCTCCAATGGGTAGGCTGAGACGACCTTGAAGTGGCCCTGGAAGTAGTGTCGCAGCTTTCGTGAGGCCACCAAGAGTGCGAGCAGGAGTTTCTGAGGCATGGGGTAGCATGCCCTCGCGTCCCGCAGCACGGTGCTGACGAAGTACATCGGGTGTTCGACGAGGGCTGGCACACTGTCGAGGCCCGGGTCCTGCAGAGATTGGGGCATCTCCTGAGGTGGAGGGGTTCCTGAGACCTGAATGTCTTTAGGGGTTTCTGCGACGTTGTCCCGCCGAGCTTGGTCTTCTGCCGCTGAGGCCTTTGCTGCGCCTTCCTGACCCTGCACCACTTTAGCTCCGGCTTGGCGCAACGCGCCCTTGGCTTGGCGCTCCTCCCGAACCGCCACCAGCGCCGCGCTGGCGGAGTACGAGGTGGAGGCAAGGTAGAGTACTAGGGGCTTGAGAGGCCGTGGTGCCACCATCACCGGAGGGATAGTAAGGTATTTCTTGAGGTCTTGGAAGGCCTGGTCAGCCTCCGGGGTCCACCCGAACGGGCCCTTCTTCTTCATGAGCTTGAAGAAGGGTAAGGCGAGCTCTCCCAGTTTGGAGATGAAACGCCCCAATGCGGTCACCCGCCCTGCTAGCTTCTGCATCTCTTTGAGGGTTTGTGGTGGGCTCATGTCCTTGATGGCCTTGATCTTCTTCGGGTTCGCCTCGATCCCTCTGTGGGATACGAGGAATCCCAGCAACTTGCCGGAGGGGACGCCGAACACGCACTTCTTCGGGTTAAGCCTCAAGTTCACTTGGCGCAGGCTCTCGAAGGTCTCCTCCATGTCTTGAATCAATGTCCTCGCCTCGCGAGACTTTACCACTATGTCATCGACGTAGGCCTCTGTGTTTCTCCCGAGCTGTCGCCCCAGGGCGATGTGCATCAGCCGCTGAAAAGTCACGCCCGCGTTGCGTAGCCCGAAAGGCATGCAGGTGTAGCAGTACACCCCACATGGTGTCAGGAAGGCTGTCTTCTCCACATCTTCCACCGCCATCTTGATCTGATGATACCCTGAGAATGCATCCAAGAAGCACAGCAGGTTGCACTCGGCGGTGGAGTCGACGATCTGGTCGATGCGCGGGAGCGGGAACGGATCTTGGGGGCAGGCTTTGTTAAGGTTGGTGAAGTCGACACACATCCGTTCCTTCCTGCCTTTCTTCGGCACTACGACGGGGTTCGCCAGCCATTCGGGATATCGAACTTCGCGAATGGCACCTGTTGCCTCCAGCTTGTGTGTCTCCTGGACGATAAAGGCTTTCTTCTCAGTGGACTGCCGTCTTGCTCACTGCTTCACGGGGCGTATGTTGGGGCACACCCTCAAATGATGCTGAATCACCTCCCTCGGGACCCCTACCAGCTGATTGGGCTCCTACGCAATATCTCCTTATTCGTGCGCAAGAACCTCACCAAGGCCTCCTCTTGACCCGGGTCAAGGCCGGCGCCTATGGTAAAGGTGGCCCCCGAAGACCCGTCCTTGTTGACCGGCACCTGCTTGGTTTCTGCCTTGTCTTGGGTGAACAACTGCTTCTTCTTGGTAGGCATGGCCTCCTTGGCCTCAGGGGTACCGGCGCCGGCGGGCTGTGCTGTCGCCGCGGTCCTGAAGGCAAGCCTGAGTGCCATCACGGCCTCCTTAGTGTCCCCCTTGATGGTGAGGACGCCCTTGCTCCCTGGCATCTTCATGAGATTGTAGGTCGGGTGAGTCGCCGCCATGAACTGAGCGAGAGCTGGGTACCCGAGGATGGCGTTGTATGGGAGACCGACGCGGGCGATGTCGAAGTCCACCAGCTCGGTGCGGTAGTTGTCGCGTGTGCCGAAGGTGACGGGGAGGCGGATCTACCCCAGAGAGTGGGCAGCTCTACCACCAACTCCCGAGAAGGGCTTGCTGAGGCTGAGCCACTCGAGCAACACGTGAAGAAGGCTGAAGGTTTCGATGGAGAGAAAGTGGAGGCCGGCACCGCCGTTGATGTGGGTCTTGGTAATGGCCACGTTGCAGATGGTGGGCGTGTAGAGCATTGGGAGCATGCCCGAGCCGGCGGTGGAGTCGGGGTGGTCTTATAAGTCTCAAACATTTGAACGCGTATGTATAGTTCAATTTATACTTATAAGTTGAGGCTGAACTATTATAAGTCAGAGGTGGTTTAGCCTCTGACTTATAAGTCACTGATAAATGCCATAAGTGTCGCGACTTATAAGTCAGAGGTTTGATTTGATGCCATAAATGCCTAAACGCACAAGCAGCCTAAACGTTCGCAAGCATAAATATTTGGCGTCAGATAAGGAAAGGGGAGTATTAATTTGCTGTCAGGTGGAGGAATAATTATTTTCCGCATAATAAGGAGGCACTTCCTTGCGGCTGCCGTGGACCCAGCTGTCAGCCTCTCCACGTACAGTACTCTTCCGATGGAACTCGTTGCTTGACGATGTTGACCACGCCGCACCGAGAGAACCAGGGCGGTGGACGACGGCGAGGTCTAGGAAGGGGATGACGCGGAGCCGGGGAAGATGCAGCAGTGGATGCCCACGCGGAGAGGAGTACGAGGGTTCACTGGTTCACTGCGGTGTGAGGCTGCTGTCGCTGCAGAATAACATGGGGTGTGGGTGAGTAGAGGGATGGCGTGGCCAGTGGTGGGAGTAGTAGGGGGCAGTGAGGCCTCCGCCGCATCACAGCCAGCCACGGGAGGCAGGAGCAAGAGGCACGACCGGCGCTGGTTTGGGCGGTTGGAGCAACAACCAGAGGTTTAAGAAGCACTACGGTCGTTGGATGGACATCGTACCGTCACTGGAGCTAGAATCGTGCATATTGACTAAGTTGACAAAGCCCTCCGTCCCCGTCAACTTAGTAGGCCCACAAGTCAGCATGCCACTATACTGGGTCCCAGCTAGCAGGGGGAGTATTCATTTTTTTTGTGCGTAATAAGGAGGCACTTCCTTGCGTGCGAAGATATAGCTGGTGGGTCCAAGCTGTCAACAAGGTAATGTTTTTTACACGAAATCTGAGGCCCTTTCGGTGGGTCCCAGATGTCAGGTGGAGGAATCATTATTTTGCGTGTAATAAGGAGGCATTTCCTTGCGTGCGGCCATGGACCCAGCTGTCAGCCTCTCCACGTACAGTCCACTTCAGATGCATGTCAGTCATTGACCACGTTGACCAGGCCACGCCGAGAGCACCAGGGCGATGGACGATGGCGAGGCCTAGGAAGGGAACAACACGGAGGCAGGAAAGACTTGGCATTTGTTTCCCACGCGGAGGGGAGTACGACTGTACGAGGGTTTACTGGTTTGTCTGTCGTCGCCGGAGAATAACAGCAGGTGTGGGTGAGTAGAGGGATGGCTAGGCCAGCGATGGGAGTACGGTGGGGCGGTGAGGCCTGCGCCGGTAGCACAGCCGGCCGCAGGGAGGAGAGAGCAGGCAGTCCCGCCGGCGCTTGTTTGAGCGGCTAGAGCAGGAAGAGCAGAGATTGAAGAAGCACGATGGCCGTTGGATGGACATCCAACAGTCACTGCTTGTGCGTCAACCTTTTTTTAGGAAAGCCTCAAATCTATGGAAAACATCATACAGCCCATGTGCAATTATTTCTAATAATTTATAGCCCATTTGCTAATTCTTAAGGTATTTTTGAGCCCATATTCTTTTTGTTAGCATTACAGCCCATATTGTGG
Organism: Aegilops longissima; assembly: GCA_021605205.1. NCBI lineage: Eukaryota > Viridiplantae > Streptophyta > Magnoliopsida > Poales > Poaceae > Aegilops > Aegilops longissima. The sequence goes on along the minus strand of CM038679.1, from coordinate 101,000,751 downwards.
CCACGGTTAAAAAATTATACGAAATTTTGCATATTTCAAAAGGGTCCAACTGTTTTAATCCCAAAATTTTGAGTCACATTCAAACCGATTTTAAAAATAAACGTATATCAATATAAAATCCAACAAATTGTACACGCATAAAAATCAATGCAATTTAAAAGATCGAAAGGAAAAAAAGAAATTTGAAACTAATTGCCGGTTTGATGTGTTTTAAAAATGTACAGCCCATTTCACATTACTGATAGGCCATTTTCTCGGCCAGCCGAATGAAGCTCTCCTCATCTTGAAAGATTTGCAGCCCAACAGGCCTGACAAAGCGACTTACTTGGCAAATCACAAAAAAAAACTGGGTTGTGGCCGTGGACCCAGCTGCGGCCGTGGACCCAGCTGCCACCCTCTCCACGTACAGTACTCTTCCGATAGAAGTCGGTCGTTGACCACATTGACTACGTCGCGCCGAGAGCACCAAGGCGGTGGACGACAGCGAGGCCTAGGAAGGGGACGACTTGGAGCCAGGGAAGACGCGGCAGTGGATGCCCACGCGGAGAGGAGTACGAGGGTTCACTGGTTCGGCTGCGGTGTGAGGCTGCCGTCGCCGCAGAATAACACGGGGTGTGGGTGAGTAGAGGGATGGCCTGGCGAGCGGTGGGAGTAGTAGGGGGCGGTGAGGCCTCCGCGGCATCACAGTCGGCCACGGTAGGCAGGAGCACGCGACACGACCGGTGCTGGTTTGGGTGGCTGGAGCAAGAAGACCAGAGGTTGAAGAAGCACTACTACCATTGGATGAACATCGTACGGTAACTCGAGCTAGAATCGTTCATTTGACTAAGTTGACAAAGCCCTCCATCCCCGTAAACTTGGTAGGCACACAAGTCAGCCTCCCACGATGCTGGGTTCCAGCTGGCAGGGGGAGTGTTCATTTTTTTGTGCGTAATAAGGAGGCACTTCCTTGCGTGCGAAGATAGCTGGTGGGTCTGACCTGTCAGCGGGGGGCACATTTCTTACACGAAATACAGAGGCCCTTCCGGTGGGTCCCAGATGTCAGGTGGAGGAATCAAAGACTTGAAAAGGCATACAGAAGAAGCTAGTGTACCAGTAAAGAGACGTTGCTAAGTTTTAGAAAAAAGAGAGACGGGCTCCTGTAGCTGGTTCGAATCCAAACCTAGACTATGACTATATATGGTGCTATGCTACTCTGCAAGTAATGAAACTGCCATATCCAACATTTGCTTCTCCTCTTCTCTACTTACTCTTCCTAGCATAAGAAGATCTGGCCGCAGCAACCATGTCCGCTGGCTGCTCGTCCACCTGCTCTTCAGCAGGAAACAACCAAATATGCGCCAAGTCGCCACCCGTACCATCGCCTGTGGGTCTCATCACACCCCCGCTGGCACGCGCACCGCAGCCGGTTGCTCATCACAACCCACTGCCGTTGGTGTGGTGCCACTGCTGCAAATCATGCAGAGTCATCCGTCGTGTCTCAACCACAATCCTCAACCATGGCCGAGTCTTCTACAAATTCCTGAATCATGGGGTAATAATATGTTTAAGTGTTGTTCTGCTGCTTTCAGTTGCTGATTTTTTTAATAGTTTGGTTGATGATCTTCCAATTTGATTAATGCAGTAAAGGGAAGATTCGTGTGATTTGTATTTCTGGGAAGTTGCTGATGTGGGGGAGTGCAACTACACTAATTATTTGGTTAGCCGAGGAATCCCAATAGCAGCAGGTTGGGGTGTTGGACAAGTAACTGAAGGAACGACAGAAGAGGAAGATGCAGAGCAGAAGGTTAAAGATGTAGTTCCTTTGATCATGGCCAAGCAACAGGTGCTGAACGGTCTTGACAGCAATGAGGAGATGAAAGAGCTTGTGAAGATAATGGGCAAAATAAATGTGCTCTGTAGGATGATTGTCTCTTTATTTGCAGTGTATGCAGCACTTGTGATGTATTCAGAGGCTATGTCATGAGCACTTTGCTGAAACTAGCAATGAATGAAACCTGTGTAGCAGGCTGGGTGTAGTGTTGTGAACATCTAATGATTTCTATTAACGGAAATCAGGGGGTATCCCATTTTGCTCATAGATAAATAAATAGTAGAGGCCCTTTTGGTAATAAATAAATAAATTAGCAGAGGACCTGTCGGGTCAGCTTTCTTCTCATTCGAAGACGTCGAGCAAATTAAAGTCCAACAGCAAACTATGTCATCAAACTCAAGTTTCACATCCAAATATGAGTACAACTAAACAACAATGTCATCATGTTTTAGTCGTCATACAATCACCAAACACAAATCAGCATACATAACAGGTGATGTTCTCACAGGAAAATACTAAACAACATGTTCATCAGGTATCAGTTGTCATAGCAAACACAATTTCACATAGTAGATAAAAAACGTCTTCTGACAGGCAAATACGACAAAAGCAATGTAATCATCATCCGTAGCACCAGCATCAACATCTTCGCCATGTGTATCAGTCTGAATCGTAATTCCCCATGGTGTCATCTTCTTCTTCGTCCTCAACGTCCTTGAATGTTGGCTTCTTCTTGATCAACTATTGTATGTTCACAACACGACATACAATCTTTTCACCGGCATCATTGATGTGATGGTTCTCAAAGATATTAGGAACATCTGTGTTATATTGTACATCAGTAGCAGTGTAAGCATCATCTTGTTGTGCAACTTCATTAAACGAATTCCTCTGCTCAAACCTTTGCACTACTCTCCAGTCATCTCTACGTGCAAATGTATCTTCCAAGAAAAATACGGTGTTGCTTGATTTGCCAAAATAAAAGGCTCGTTGGTCTGGTACGCCGCCTTGACATTGATGGATTTGAAATAATCATCAGCTCTGGGTTTTGCGATCCTGGAAAACAGGTTATACCAACGACAACACAACAGAATCACACATCGATGATCCTCGAAAATGGAGATATACTGCAGCTGAACAATGTCTGTTATGTTAGCATACATTTCAGTTGTCTCTTTGTCATACGTATACGTGCTCATGATGGCACTGTTTTGTGTCTTCCTGCCTTTGTCTCATGCAAGGGTGTTGTAGCGCACATCTCCAACAACGCAAGATTCATAATGTCTTACCCGAGTATCAGGACCCATTGCTAGTGAGTAAAGGGCATCATCAACTGCCTGCCCATCCTCCCGCATCTTCTTAACCTATGGTTAGAAAATAAAAAAGCTGATCATCTTATGTACTCAATATATTAAAAAAACTGACAGTGCAATTCAAAAGCTTACATGGCTCTTGAACCATTTCGCAAATCCTGCCATAACCAGTTTGCCAATGTTTCTTCGATTTTGCGGCAGTAACTTCTTTTTGTAGATGCTGCACAACATAGTGATCGCGTCAAACATCTAAATATATAAGAATGTGCTGCAAATTTAGTAGATTACGATGTATAAGTTGTAGTACTTATCACTTACTTGATATAAGGTAGTATCTCAGGACATTTATTCAACACATACCAAACCATTTTATCCAAATATTTAGGTTTGTCCTCTTGTCGACTCTTCCCTGTAACTCGAACAGAATAATCGAAAACATTGAGCCCGGGATTGTCTTCATCCACGTCTTTTCTAAGCTGATGAGCTGTTTCAATGTATTTTGAGTAGAATGTCAACGCTTATGTAGCAATGTAGGCCTCTGCAATGGAACCCTCGGGTCTAGCTCTATTCCTAACATAGCCCTTGAAAGTGCCTAGCCGCCTTTCAATAGGGTACATCCAGCCATCTTGCATCGACCTCTAAGTAGTGCCTCATCGGTAGATGAACATCCAAATGCACCATCACATCAAAGAAGGCTGGAGGATATATCTTCTCAAGGTCGCATAGGATAGTTGGTATCTTGTCTCTAAGATCCTCCAAAGCATCTATCCTGATATTTCTACTATAGAGTTCCCTGAAGAATTGTCCCAACTCTTGCAATCGCTCTATATAAGTCGTATGCTCAATCCTCTAAGGATATGAGTAAAACCCTTTGAAGTAGGACGTGGCAGTCATGAGTTTTCAACCCTTGTACCTTGTCTCCATCTGCACTAACTCTCGTTTCAGGGTTGGAAGCAAATCCATGTGGGAATCTCACATGTGACAGGACCTTGCAGAATTCTGTTCTTTTTACCTTGTCCAAGACGTACACAGCTGGTGCCATATCCCGTGGTTTACCTTCATCTTGCACCTGCAAATCCTTTCTGATACCCAGGTGTGTCAAATCAATCCTAGATTTTAAGGTATCTTTCGTCTTGCCTTCAATATTAAGAAGTGTGCCGATACTGCGGTCACATATATTTTTCTCGATGTGCATCACATCAAGATTATGCCGCAGATCCAAATCTTTCCAATACTCCAAGTCCCACAAAGTGGACCTGCGGGTAAACAATAATCTCTCTTCTACCCTACCATGCTTCCTTTTCCCGCTACCATTATCAGGATGGTTTCCTGGTGTAACATGCCTGACCTTCTCTAATTCCACTTGCAGCTCATCGGCGGTGAGCCTCTTTGGCGCATCACGATTTTCATGCTTTGCATTGAACACATGTATTCAGTATTTTCTAGTATGCGGCTTGTCCTTGGCATGGAAACGGCGGTGTCCAATGTAATAGATCTTGCTAAGTATTGCATATGACAGCGGATTCCTGTCATAGCGATGTAGCGACCTGACCCAAAATCGGTCAAATCTCTGTGTCTGTACCATCCCAAGATCATGCTGGTACTCACAGTACATCGATAAAGTAATCAAAGTTCAATCACACCTGAATATTATTACACGATTCTCATATAGAGTCTTTATTACAAGGGAATAAATTCGGCTCAAGGCCAACTCATGAGAAATAAACTACTAATGCTGCGGAAGCGTAGAAGATAAGCGAGTCCATCCGACTCCAAAGGGCAATCGCCAAGCGCGGAGCGTAGCCTCACTCCTGATCGGAATATACCTCTGCAACATAAGACATTGCAGCCATGTAGGTCAGCTTTTTGAATAAGCTGGCAAGTCATGAAGAATAACAATAATAAAGTTACTATCACTATATGCATTTTGGCTGTGGAGCTCTAAGTTTCATCATTTTGCGAAAAGCAAATTTTTCCCTACTACAGTGGACTTGCTTGCAAATTTCTACAATTGTTGGTAGTTATTGAGATGGTTCCGCCAACCAATATCTCATTCCCAATTATTAAGTCATAAAACCCCTCAAATTAATTCATTAGTTTTAGTGTTGAGAATTCCGAATACTTCCAAGTTCCAGAGGCTCAAATTGTCCGTAACCGGGACACGGCTAATCGATTAGATCTTTAACTCTGCAGAGGTTTGCGACTTTCCCGCAAGAATCATTCCTCCTTTAAAGCCTTCGACTTCATGGTGTTTGAAGATGGGACGAATGAAACAGGTCTTCCAAAGAGTTCTTCCGCTACTGCGGTACCCATCCAATCCTACCGTTCTTCTACATCTCGTAGTACCGCCCAGCCAGCGTCACTACTAGGGTCAACCCAGCCAGAGCCCATAATGGCTTGCGGCTGCACAGTAAGCTTCGGTCATGGGGCATCCATCCTTCTCTTCGTGGCTGGGTGAAGCTTTCCGCAAGATGTCATGGCACTTCTCCATGCATCCCGCCAACCACTGGGTTCTCCAGGTGCCCACAACCGTTCTCCACCCAAAGAGTGAATTTCCAAGTCCATCTTGATCATTGTAGTTCATGGGGTTGTCATCATCATTGACTCTCACATCTTGCTTATGAATTTCACTCAACCAAAACCCGTCTCACGAGCATAGCAAAGTAAACTACTTAGTCCGGGGTCATGGTAACAAGGGATTGGTTCATCCTACCACATGATACTACTCAAGATTAATAACTTCAAAATTTCAACTACTGCATGCATGGTGGGGTGGTGACAATTGTAATGCACAAAAACATAGGTATAGAAAATAACATGATCAAAACTTGCCTTGCTGATGATCCTCGTAAGCTAAAGATTCAGTAGTAGCAAGCTTAGACTCCGAAACTCTACCGAGACAAACAAATCACAATAAGCATATAGCAATAGGATCACATAACACAATAGCATAACAAAGTAACACACCAAAACAACCAAATCAAAATCCAAAGGGAAAACTCAAAGAAAACCAACTCAAGTTTCCTACTTCAAACAACAACTAGAATAGTTTTATTTAACAAAAAAATTTCTAACATAACCTAATCATGGTTTTATGTTAACTAAACAGAAAAGATTTCATTAAGCAACTAGGAGCAAAAAGAATTAATTTAAAATCTATTATGAAACTCCTTTTAGGCCTAATTCAATTTCTATTAAGAAAAATAGAATAAAACTTTTATTTATTATAAATAAAAGTTCATCCATTAAAGTGACAGAAACTATCCTAGAATAATCAATCACATGTTAAAAATAAATTTATTTACTAATTAAAATAATAGGAAAACAGTAGCTAGTTAATTAATTAGGATTAACAAGATTCTACTTAAAACTATTTTTTATTAATCATAAAATACCCAAATTAATTCCTATGGTTTGGCAATGTCAAAATAAAGTTGGGACAAAAGAATCATCCAAAATAATTTTTCTAACTCAAGTTATAGCAGATTTACTATTCTGACTAAAACTAAAATAAAGCAATTTAAAATAATTTTAACATAGCTAATTATATATTCTACAGAAACTATAGAAAATTTTCAAACCAACAAAAAAAGAATCACCTAAAAATATTTAACAGAATAAAAGATATGAATTTTTCAAAACAGGAACTATTATGTTAAAACAGAAAAATGAAAATAAAAGAAAAAGGCCTAATGGGCCTAAACTGTGCACTGGGCGTAAAATAACCTAAACGGGCCCTAGGGTTAAACTAAAACGGGCCGGCTAAATAAAAATAAACCTAACTAAAATAAACCGGAGACTAAACCGGGCGGTCAGGTTTATTTTAAAGAAATACCCTTCGGGGCGATCTAATCTAGCCGCTCATCACGCCGGACGGGGAGGAGTTCCGTGGCTTACCGGAGCTCGGCAGCGGCGGCGGGCGGCGGCGACGAGTGTGCCGAGGGCTCCGGTCGTCGGGGAGGTCGGGGAGTGGCAGGCGGGTCTGGGGAGCCTGGGAGCGTCTGGTGGAGTCGGGGAGATCGGGAGTGGCTAGGGCGGCGACGGCGATTTACAATGGCGGCGGGGGAGGTTCGGGCTCCGTGAGCTCGGGAGAGAGAGGAGGGGTCCGCGAGGGGCTAGGGGGATGGGGTGCGGGCGACGCCTTATATAGGCGGGGCCTCGGCCTTGCTTCGGGGCGATCGGGAGGATCGGGATCCGGATCCTTCTGATCCGGCGTCTGGGCGTGGCGAGGTGGCGGGCGAGGGAAGAGGGAGGTGGTGGGGCCTGCTTGTCGGTGAGAGAGAGAGGGGGGGCGAGGGGCGACCGCGCCAAGGGTTTTCAGGCGTCGGGCGAGTGAGGCCGGCTCGGTCGGCTCATTGGGCTGGCCTCTGGGCACTGGGTGGGCCGGTGGTGGGGGCTTCACAGGCTGGGCAGGGTTCTGGCGGGCGCCTAGGGGGTTTTCTTTTTTTTAATTTATTTTTTAATAAAACAAAACAGATATAAAACATAATCTAAAAATATTTTATATAGGGTATATATATACCAAAATGATCAGGGGAATATTCCCTATCATTTGAACATTTTTCCAGAGGCAAAAATCCAAACTTTATAAAAATCCATTTTTTTCAAATTCAAATAAAATTCAGATTTGAATCCAAAACTTTTGACAATGTTTTCCTCTGATATTTTTGGAGTGTCATGTTTACTCCTCTCATACTTTTGATCAAGTATTTATCGCATAGTTTTTGAAATGATTCCCACTTGCCAAAGTTTGAATTCAAATTCAAAACTCAAAATTCTCTGAAACTTCAAATAGCTTTCAAATTCAAACAGGATGCATAGGATGCTTAGCTATAATTGTAAAACATTCCAAATAGGAAATTTGGGATGTTACAAACCTACCATTTAAGATGAATCTAGCCCTCGAGATTCGGGTTGGCTAGCAAATAGGTGCGGGTGGTCTCGAAGAAGGTCTTCTTGGCGCTCCCAGTGGCTTCTTCCTCGGTGTGGTGACTCCACAACACCTTCCAAAATTTGATGACCTTGCTGCGGGTGACTCTGCTCGCAGCCTCGAGAATCGGACGGGTTTCTCCTTGTAAGTCAGATCACCGCAAGCTGTATGGCCTCTAGGGGCACTTGTGTCTCTCAACGGAACATCGCCATGTCGGCATGACACTTCTTCACCGAGAAACATGGAAGACATCATGGACTCCGGACAATCCTTCCGCAATTCCAACTTGTACGCAACCTCTCCACAACGCTCGAGGATTTTGTAGGGCCAATGAATCGGGTGCTAACTTTCCTTGACACCAAACCTCTTGATTCCACGAAGTGGGGACACACGAAGATATGCTCGGTCTCCCACTTCGTAAGTCACTTCCTTGCGCCATCTTGTCGGCATAACTCTTCCGTCTCGATTGTGCTATCTTGAGCCTGTCTCGAATCAGCTTGACTTTCTCTTGGAATCCTGATAAGGTCGGAACCGAAAAGTGATCGATCTCCAACACTATCCCACAAAGAATGGTGTTCTCGCACCTCCTTCCGTATGGAGCTTGAAGGGGCCATCTTCGATCGGATTGATAACTGTTGTTGTATGAGAACTCTGCGTATGGAAAATTATCATCCCAGCTAGACCCATAGTCTAGCACACAAGCTCTCAACATGTCCTCCGTAATCTGGTTGACTCTCTCGGTCTCCATCCATCATCTCGGATGAAAAGCTGTCTCAATTCCAGCCTCGTACCCAAGGTTTCATGCAATCGCTTCCAAAACTTTGAGGTAAACTGCGTTCCTCTATCGACACGATTTTCCTCGGAACTCCATGCGAGATATCGATCCTGGTCATGTATATCTTGGCCAACTTAGCACTGGTATAGGTAGTCTTCACGGAATGAAGTGAGCTACCTTGGTCAAACGATCAACCACTACCCAGATAGAATCATAACCTGAACGGGTCCCGGTAATCCTGTGATGAAATCCATTCCAAGTTTCTCCCATTTCCAATCGAATCGGCAAAGGTTGAAGTAACCTGCTGGCTTCGATGTTCTGCCTTTACACGTTGACAAACATCGATATCGCTACGTACTCGCAATATCCTTTTCATACCGCCCACCGTAAACTTTCCTTCAAATCCAGGTACATCTTGGTGTTGCCGGGGTGAATCGAGTACGGTGAATCATGAGCTTCCTGAAGAATTAGCTTCCTGAGTTCGGGATCATTGGGCACATAAATACGATCCTCGAACCATATAGTTCCGTGTTCATCCTTACGGAATCCTTTAGCTTTTCCTTCATCCATCTTTTGCTTAATCTCATCAATTTCCTTGTCCGACTTCTGGGCTTCACGAATCCTTTCGGCCAAAGTGGACTGTACTTCCAGAGTTGCAACAAATCCTCTCGGAACTATCTCCAGTCGGAGATCTCTGAGGTCATCGACTAACTCCTGGGGTAATCCTCCTGCTGTAAGAGTATTCACATAACTCTTACGGCTCAAAGCATCTGCTACAACATTAGCTTTACCTGGGTGGTAATGCAATCTCATGTCATAGTCCTTTATCAACTCTAGCCATCTCCTCTGCTGAGGTTCAATTCCTTCTGCGTGAAAATATACTTCAAGCTCTTGTGATCTGTAAACATCACAACGGTTTCGATGAGGAAATGTCTCTGTGTCTTGAGTGCATGCACTACGGTTGCTAACTCCAAATCATGCGTGGCATAATTCATCTCGTGAGGTCATAGCTGTCCGGAGGCATAAGCTACAACTTTACCTTCCTGCATTAGTACTCCTCCGAGTCCTTGACGAGAAGCGTCAATAGACCTGGTATTCCTTGTTATGTCCGCAAAATCAATCTTCGGGCTGTGACCAACCGCTTCTTCAATTCCTGAAAACTGGCTTCACATTCCTCGGTCCAAACATACTTGGCTTCCTTCTTCAACAGCTCACCATGGGCTTGGCAATCTTCGAGAAGTTCTCAATGAACCTCCGATAATATCCTGCGAGTTCGAGAAAACTGCGGATCTCCTTGATCGAGGTGGGTGACGCCAATCGGTGACTGATTCAACCTTGGCGGGATCAACTGCTATTCCTTCTCCTGAAATAACATGTCCGAGGAATCCAACTTCCTTCAACCAAAATTCACATTTGCTGAACTTGGCATACAAGCGATGTTCTCGAAGTTTCTCCGAACTAGACGCAAATGTTCCTTATGCTCTTCCTCGCTCTTGGAGAAAATCAATATATCATTGATGAACACCACGACAAACTTGTCAAGATATTCCATAAATACCTTGTTCATCAAGTTCATGAAGTATGCAGGAGCATTAGTCAATCCAAATGACATGACGGTATACTCATATAAACCATACCTGGTAGTGAATGCTGTTTTGGGTATATCCTTTTCACGGATCTTCAATCGATGATACCCCGATCAAGATCGATCTTAGAGAATACCTTGGCTCCTACTAGCTGATCAAACAAGTCATTAATCATCGGCAGAGGGTACTTGTTCTTGATGGTTACTTCGCTCAACGCACGATAATCCACAACCATCCTCAAGCTTCCATCCTTCTTCTCTACCAAAAGAACTGGGCTCCCCAAGGTGATGAGCTTGGGCGAATATATCCTTTCTCCAATAACTCATTAATTTGATCCTTGATCTCTTTCAACTCATTCGGTGGCATCCGATAAGGTCTCTTGGATATTGGGGCTGTGCCGGCAATAGCTCGATCAGAAATTCAATGTCCCCGTCCGGTGGCATTCTGGTAATTCCTCCGAAACACGTCGGGAAATTCTTGCACCATGGCACTTCCTCTGAACAACTCCGTGAGGGAATTCACTGATTCTTCATCCGGCTGTGCTGGCTACATACTTGATCCTCTTACGCTCCGGGGTGGTGAGCGTAATAGACTTCTTGAGCACGATCTATGTTCCTTCAAACTTCGTCAACCAATTCATGCCTAGGATTACATCCAAGGTCTGAGTTTCCAACACTATGAGGTCTGCGGAAATTTATGGTTCCCGATGTTGAGGGTTGCATGACAGCCTAACTCGCCATCATTTCTCCTCCTGCTGGCCCGACGCGAAGGGGGCTTCTAAGGGTTTTAGTGGGCAACCCGTACTTTTCCACAACTACCCTTGATATGAATGAATGCGTTGCACCGAATCAAAGAGTACCAAAACTGAACGTGAATTCAATAAAACTTACCAACCACGATGTTCGGCTGATCATAGACGTCCTCCACGCCAATGTGGTTCACCCGAGCACGAGGGAACAGGTTGGGCTTCTTTCTTGAGCCTCCATTGCCGCTTTCCATTCCTCTGCTTGGCCTCCGGGCAGTCGGTGGCATAGTGCCCTGTCTTCCGCACTTGAAGCGGTGATGTGGCTCAGATCCTTGAGCCGGGCAGAACGGTGCTGATTGCCATTACCATTTCCATTGCCATTGCCATGGCCTCGACTTATTGTCTGGCTGCGGTTGTTCCCATTTCCTCCATGGTTATGACCTCCATGGTTATGATGGGTGTGCCCTCCCAGTATGGTGCATAACGGGGCTTCTGCTGAGCTCCCGAGTTGTGCTTCCCCTAGCTGTACTTCCGCTTGCGGCTTTCTATCTGCTGCTGCTTGCCTTCAAGTATGGTGGCCTTGTCTACCAGCTCCTGGTAGTTGTTGAAGGTAGCCACAATAAGCTGCATGCTTAGCTCATCGTTGAGTCCCTCAAGGAACTTCTCCGCTTATGCATCATCGTAGCCACATCATCGGGGCATAGCGGGCTAGCTTGCTGAATTCATCCACGTACTGTGCCACAGTACGGTTCCCCTGGCGTAAGTTGCGGAACTCACGCTTCTTCAGGCTCATGGCTCCAACTGAAACATGAGCGGTGCGGAAGGCCTGCTGGAACTGATCCCATGTGATGGCACCAATGGGATAAGTGGCGGTGTAGTTCTCCCACCAAGAAGCTGCAGGTCCATCAAGTTGATCTTGCGCAAAGCGCACCTTCTCTCGCATCGGTGCATCCAACAGTGATTAGCTCTCTTCCGACTTTGCGGAGCCAATCATCAGCCACAATCGGCTCAGTGCTACTAGAGAACACTGGCGGATTCAGCCTCAGGAATCGAGTCAAGTTGTCCACGGGGGTGGTGGCGGTGGATTGTTGGTGTTGTTGTTCGATTACGGATGAGAAGCTGCATGAGTGCATTCTGCTGCTTTGGAGCAGCCGGGTGAGCTCCGCGGAAAACCGAAAGTCACGTCTGGAGGCATCTGGTGTTTTGGAGTGGATGAGAAAATTAGAATAGAACAATGGTCTATGAGAAATAACACTACCCATATGAATGCACAATCATAAAACACACCAATCATTTATTCATTCCACTCAAACATGGTTCAATCTCGATTACAAAAGCTCATGACTAATCGAAGTATATCGGCCTAACTGTTCGACGAAAAAGGGTAAAAAGATAACATGGTGGTCGACTAAAAAGTCTTCATCAATTATCCTTGCGTCCTCTGTTGTGGCGCCTCCTCTTGTGGCTTTCTCCAGTGGAGCTCCCTTCAAAATCCTGATCATTGCTCACGAGGGGTCCTTCATCTCCACTCGGAAAAAGGTCCTCTCCCAAGTCCATCTTTTCCTCTATCGCGGCAAGCTTCATCTTCAGGTCGTCGACTGTCTCCATGAAGTCCGTGACTTCTTCCTCATGGTTAAGGAAGTCTGCGCGTGCCTTCTCCTCCAGCCCAGTTCACGGAACAAAAGCTTCCGTGTGTCTTGAGTTCTGGCGAGTCTGAATCTCCGCTCTCGAGAAGACACTCCAAGTCTGGATGTAAGAGAGAGGGAATCGTCCTCCACGGTGCGGATGATATCTCCTTTCCTTGCCTGCGAGAAACCATGGCGAGGTCCGAGGATCGAGCTCAGCCTGTACTCCTCTCGGAGATGTCCAAGTGCTCGATAGATCGCCACGCCCTTCCGATGATCCAGCTTGAACTCGGTGAACTCAAAGTCAATAGGCTCCGTGTGTCCTCCGAAGGTTCTCCCAGGATATGCACTTCAATCCAGAGGCGGGTGTCCGCGGAAGTGCGTTGGTTGGCTTCCCGGTGATCGAGGGCAGAGCAATCTTCAGCTTCTTCACCATCTGGACCAGCTTCCTGCCGAAGGGCATCGTCTCATCGGGCTGGCAAAACTCCGGTAGCAAAACTGGGGTGAACTTGACGGCCATCTAGAATGTTGAAAATCGGAGAGGAGTTAGAAATGAACAGGGGAGAATTACGGAATGATAAGGATATAAAGTAAATGGTCTCTTCCTATGGCTTTCCGATCCTAGGGGTTACGATCCTACGGTCAGCGTGTGCTCTGATACCATCTCTGTAGCGACCTGACCCAAAATCGGTCAAATCAATGTGTCTGTACCATCCCAAGATCATGCTGGTACTCACAGTACATCGATAAAGTAATCAAAGTTCAATCACACCTGAATATTATTACACGATTCTCATATAGAGTCTTTATTACAAGGGAATAAATTCGGCTCAAGGCCAACTCATGAGAAATAAACTACTAATGTTGCGGAAGCGTAGAAGATAAGCGAGTCCATCCGACTCCAAAGGGCAATCGCCAAGCGCGGAGCGTAGCCTCACTCCTGATCGGAATATACCTCTGCAACATAAGACGTTGCAGCCATGTAGGTCAGCTTTTTGAATAAGCTGGCAAGTCATGAAGAATAACAATAATAAAGTTACTATCACTATATGCATTTTGGCTGTGGAGCTCTAAGTTTCATCATTTTGCGAAAAGCAAATTTTTCCCTACTACAGTGGACTTGCTTGCAAATTTCTACAATTGTTGGTAGTTATTGAGATGGTTCCGCCAACCAATATCTCATTCCCAATTATTAAGTCATAAAACCCCTCAAATTAATTCATTAGTTTTAGTGTTGAGAATTCCGAATACTTCCAAGTTCCAGAGGCTCAAATTGTCCGTAACCGGGGACACGGCTAATCGATTAGATCTTTAACTCTGCAGAGGTTTGCGCACTTTCCCCGCAAGAATCATTCCCTCCTTTAAAGTATTCGCACTTCATGGTGTTTGAAGACGGACGAATGAAACAGGTCTTCCAAAGAGTTCTTACTGCTACTGCGGTACCCATCCAATCCTACCGTTCTTCTACATCTCGTAGTACCGTCCAGCCAGCGTCACTACTAGGGTCAACCCAGCCAGAGCCCATAATGGCTTGCGGCTGCACAGTAAGCTTCCGTCATGGGGCATCCATCCTTCTCTTCGTGGCTGGGTGAAGCTTTCCGCAAGATGTCATGGCACTTCTCCATGCATCCCGCCAACCACTGGGTTCTCCAGGTGCCCGTCAACCGTTCTCCACCCAAGAGTGAATTTCGAAGTCCATCTTGATCATTGTAGTTCATGGGGTTGTCATCATCATTGACTCTCACATCTTGCTTATGAATTTCACTCAACCAAAACCCGCCTCTCGAGCATAGCAAAGTAAACTACTTAGTCCGGGGTCATGGTAACAAGGGATTGGTTCATCCTACCACATGATACTACTCAAGATTAATAACTTCAAAATTTCAACTACTGCATGCATGGTGGGGTGGTGACAATTGTAATGCACAAAAACATAGGTATAGAAAATAACATGATCAAAACTTGCCTTGCTGATGATCCTCGTAAGCTAAAGATTCAGTAGTAGCAAGCTTAGACTCGGAAACTCTACCGAGACAAACAAATCACAATAAGCATATAGCAATAGGATCACATAACACAATAGCATAACAAAGTAACACACCAAAACAACCAAATCAAAATCCAAAGGGAAAACTCAAAGAAAACCAACTCAAGTTTCCTACTTCAAACAACAACTAGAATAATTTTATTTAACAAATTTTTTTTTCTAACATAACCTAATCATGGTTTTATGTTAACTAAACAGAAAAGTTTTCATTAAGCAACTAGGAGCAAAAAGAATTAATTTAAAATCTATTATGAAACTCCTTTTAGGCCTAATTCAATTTCTATTAAGAAAATAGAATAAAACTTTTATTTATTATAAATAAAAGTTCATCCATTAAAGTGACAGAAACTATCCTAGAATAATCAATCACATGTTAAAAATAAATTTATTTACTAATTAAAATAATAGGAAAACAGTAGCTAGTTAATTAATTAGGATTAACAAGATTCTACTTAAAACTATTTTTTATTAATCCTAAAATACCCAAATTAATTCCTATGGTTTGGCAATGTCAAAATAAAGTTGGGACAAAAGAATCATCCAAAAATAATTTTTCTAACTCAAGTTATAGCAGATTTACTATTCTGACTAAAACTAAAATAAAGCAATTTAAAATAATTTTAACATAGCTAATTATATATTCTACAGAAACTATAGAAAATTTGCGAACCAACAAAAAAGAATCACCTAAAATATTTAACAGAATAAAAGATATGAATTTTTCAAAACAGGAACTATTCTGTTAAAACAGAAAAATGAAAATAAAAGAAAAAAGGCCTAATGGGCCTAAACTCAAGACCGGGCGTAAAATAACCTAAACGGGCCCTAGGGTTAAACTAAAACGGGCGGCTAAATAAAATAAACCTAACTAAAATAAACCGAGACTAAACCTGGCGGTCCGGTTTATTTTAAAAAATACTCTTCCAGGCGATCTAATCCTAGCCGTTCATCACGATCGGACGGGGAGGGAGTTCGGTGGCTTACGGAGCTCGGCGGCGGGCGGCGGCGGCGGGCGGCGAAGTGTGCTGCCGAGGGCTCCGGTCGTCGGGAGGACGGGAGAGTGGCAGGCGGGTGCTTGGGAGCTCTGGGAGCGTCTGGTGGAGTCGGGGAGATCGGGAGTGGCTAGGGCGGCGACGGCGACGACAATGGCGGCGGGAGGTTCGAACTCCGTGAGCTCGGGAGAGAGAGGAGGTGGTCCGCGAGGGGCTAGGGGGGAATGGGGTGCGGGCGGCGGCTTATATAGGCGGGGCCTCGGCCTTGCTTCGGGGCGATCGGGAGGTATCGGGATCCGGATCCTCGAGATCCGGCGAGGCGGCGGCGAGGTGGCGTGGCGAGGGAAGAGGGAGGTGGTGGGGCCTGCTGTCGGTGAGAGAGAGAGGGGGGGGGCGGCGGGCGACCGCGCCAAGGGTTTTCAGGCGTGAGGCGAGTGAGGCCGGCTCGGTCGGCTCATTGGGTGGCCTCTGGGCGCTGGTGGGCCGGCCGGTGGGGGCTTCACGCTGGCTGGGCGGGGGCTGGCTGGCGCCTAGGGGGTTTTCTTTTTTAAAATTTATTTTTAATAAAACAAAAACAGATATAAAACATAATCTAAAAATATTTTATATAGGGTATATATATACCAAAATGATCAGGGGAATATTCCCTATCATTTGAACATTTTTCCAGAGGCAAAATCCAAACTTTATAAAAATCCATTTTTTTTAAATTCAAATAAAATTCAGATTTGAATCCAAAACTTTTGACAATGTTTTCCTCTGATATTTTTGGAGTGTCATGTTTACTCCTCTCATACTTTTGATCAAGTATTTATCAGGCATAGTTTTTGAAATGATTCCGACTTGCCAAAGTTTGAATTCAAATTCAAAACTCAAAATTCTCTGAAACTTCAAATAGCATTCAAATTCAAACAGGATGCATAGGATGCTTAGCTATAATTGTAAAACATTCCAAATAGGAAATTTGGGATGTTACAAGCGAACACATGCATTGTAACCGTGTGTCGTTCGCCCTGACATAGTGCCCAAAGCCGGATACTCATGGATGCACCAAATTATAACAGCACACAGAAAGAAATCAGCTGGTGGGCTGCTATATAGGTCTCGAGTGAGAACACCCTTCCATAGCTGTTGAAGTTCCTCCACAAGAGGCACCATGAACAAATCAAAATCCTTTCCAGGAATTTTTGGACCTGGGATGAGCAAGGTCATCATGTAGTTTGATTCTTTGGTGCAGACATTTGGAGGCATGTTGTAAGGGATAACAAGCACTGGCCACATGCTATATGTGGCGCTCTGGTGGCCAAATGGGTTAAATCCATCTGAAGCTAAGCCAAGTCTAATGTTTCTCGGGTCAGCAACAAACTCCTTGTGTTTATCATTGAAGCTTTTCCACTCACTACCATGAGATGGATGGCTCATTACATTCTGATCTCTGTACTCCTGGTTCCTAGAATGCCACAGTACATCCTCTCTTGTTTCAACATCATGAAACAACCTCTGCAATCTTGGTGTGATTGGAAAATGTCTCGTAACATTATGAGGAATCCTCTTCACAAAGATCGCCATCTTTCCATCTTGATGATTTGCATTTCGAGCATTCACTTAAGTTGGCATAATCCTTCCTAACAGAACACAATTATTCTTACAAACATGGATCATATCATATCCAATTCCAACTGCACAAAGGAAATTCTTCATTTCTATGTAGGTGTGTGGCAGCTCGGGCGATCTGGGAAAGCTTTGCGGAAAGCAGCCAACATCGCATCGAATGATTTGTTGGTCATCCGCTCAGATGTCTTCACCTGAAGAAAGGTGACCATAGCTGAGAATACTGACTTCTTATTTCCTGGGGTGACAGCCACGTTGCATTGTTCCAACATGCGGGCCCACCGTTTTTCTTCTGCAGGTGAAAGTTCACGGAATGCACGAGCATTTCGTAGCATTGTTTCAATGTTGGTCAAACTCACTGGCTCCACCACCACCACCTCCTCCTCCTCTTCCACCTGAGCATCACACAGATCAAGATGGTGATCTGCTGCTTCCATGTAGTGAATAACATTGACGTTCACAGCTTCACCATGATGAACCCACCTAGTATATGTGACCGACATCCCATACAAGTGTAGATGATTTTGCGCAGTTGACTGGGGTCTTGTAATTGAATTCATACAACTGCTACACGGGCAGAGCACATCTGATTTCGGACCACCCTACTCAGCTCTGATAAAGTTCATGAAGTTTTTAACCCCCTCGACATATGCAGCGGAGAATCTTTGAGCAGAAGTTATCCAAGTGCTGTCCATCTGTTAGACATACAAATTAGTTCTTCTACTAGATATTATAGGAAGAACATATATATTTTTTTATGAAGTCCAGAAGAAAATACCTAGGTACATGTCTAAAGCTATTGCAAGATATTTGGACGAGCAGATCTAAGTAACGAAATATATGTAAAGCTAATTCAGCAAACATATTGGAGTGCTAAATTATGGCAGGCTGTTTCAACAGCCAATGAGGCCGAGCACACAGCCATCAAACTATCGAAGGCCATCGCAACAACAAAGATCGAGTATAAAATGATGTAGAGCTATTTCACCTAACAGATTGGCTACTAGACCATGGCAATCTACGTCACAATAAATAAATGGCAGGATATTTTAGCAACTAATCGGCCTTGGCATGCCATCTCAGCTAAGCAGATTGAGTGCAGAACAGGGCAAGGAAGCTTCTTAAGCAGAGCATACTGACAGTAAACTACTTCAGCAAACAATGAGATTAACAACGTCTATCAACTAACATTCAATGCCACCGACATGCATGGGGCCTCAGTCTAGAATGCGTGTACCATGGGAGAAGCTGACCGCCGTGCGTCTCCACACGAACGTTGCCAGCGGTGGTGGCGCTGACCGTCGTGCGCCTCCACAAGAACGTCACCAGCGGTGGCGGTGCGGCTAGAGGACAGCAGTCTACGAGAACGTACTGTGGGAGCAAGAGGATCGCCGTGCGTCCCCTCAACGAACCGGGGCGCCGACGTATCGACTTGGCGGGGAGGGCGGCTTTGGTGGAGCGAATGGAGTGGAGGGGGGCGAGGGGGAGGGGGTTTGGGGCAATATTTTTAGCTAGTTGGTCGAAGGGCGGTTGAATCTAAGATTTGGGGAAATTTTGGGTGGGGGAGGATTTTTGTGCGGTGGACGGGGGGAGTTTGGCGCGTGGTCGGTTTCTCCAAGTGCAGTCCCACGTGTCGCTGAAGAGGCAAGCGAAGCGCGTTCGCTCGTGTGAGCCGTGTGCAGGACCGAGCGTGTGTGGGGTGCAATGCGACCGCGATGGGTGCTGTGAGTGTACCGCCTTTTTCCTTTTAAACTAGGTGCTTCCCCTAAAAACTTGTTGCTTCGCGCGATCCATCGATACTACTACTAGTAATCCGGTAATCTGACTAAAACAGCGCGGCCAGTCTTTTCTCGCGATATGCTTGGGAGGTTGGCTTAGTTGGGTTTTTAGGACGAGTAATGCTACACCTCGTAGTCGATTCGTAATTAACATAATGTGAAACGTGTGAGCTGTCGATTGTAGATTGGGGGGAGGGAGGGGCCCACCACCATGAAAATCAGGGGAGGGGAGAGAGAGAGAGGAAATTTACGTTAACCCTTTCGTAGGTTTCCGTAGATGTAGAAAAATGTGAAATGCGTGAATGTGCATTTGCAGATAAGGCCTTCCCTCATTCATCCTTTTCTCCCACAAGATCTTGATCTTCCATGCAATGCACGGGCATCTTGCTAGTACTCCTACAATATACTATATTATCATGAAAGTTCATATACACCGGCCGAGATTAATGCAAACACGGCAGATTTTCATTACATTTCGAACTTTTATAGGACAGAAAAATAAAAGAAACTTGACCCTAAACCTAATCTACGGCGGCGACCGACGTCCTCCATTTGCGATCTCCATGTATGGGGGAAGGGTTCTAGACCCGTGAAGTGAAGGTGCGGTCTCCGGCGAGGAAAAGTAGAACACGGGAGACGGACCGGCTAGTTGGCACACCATGCCCTACCGCCTCCCATGCCCTACTCATCCTCGAAGGAGTCCCCAACCTCGGCAGTGCCGGACGTTGGACGGCGCAAGTAGGACGCGTGGCTGACGGTGCTCCCGTCGTCGGCCGCCAGCGTGGCCACCGCTTGTGCGGCGACTTGAGCGAGGGCGGCGACCTCGAGCTCCATCCCCGACGACAAGCTCTCCCGCAGAGTGTTCGCCCTTGCGGTCATGGCGGATGTGATGCCAGGTAGGAGGACGATGCGCTATAGTGTGGAGGTTAGCTGGCGTTGCCGCTTTAATTAGCACATTCCGGTGAGACCAAGCGTCCTAGTGCAACATTAAGTAGCCGGAGTTGGTTCCTCGGGAACCGAGCCTCTTAACGACGGCATACGGACGGACGGCACGAATGCGGGCAGCTGGCGCCGGCTGGGAATGCACCGCGCGACGGCGCGAGGGACGAGGGTTTTTGGTGTGCCAGGGTAGTCGGCTGCGGTTGTGGCAATGTTGGAGATGCCCTTTGCTCACATGCGATTGACGCATGTCATTGAAAAAGCAAGACGACCCGACATGGTCTCAGGTCCTGAGGATGCAGTTGGCCGCGCTACACCACTCCGTAGATGCGTCCCGGTGCCTCGTGCATCCTCGACGAGCCGGGTCTTGGGGTGTGTTTGGATTGTGGCCAAAGTGCACCTTACCAAAATTTTGGTCATGACACAAAGATTGGTCTTTGTTTGGATGGTTGCCATTTTTTTGAGGTTTTGGTGATGAACCAAAAATGTGTCACGACCGGTTTTCCGAGTAATAATTTCCAGAAAATGGCCGCTGTGCTCACCAGCCCCAGGATTACTGTTAGTTGATGAGGCACCAACTTGATGCAAAAATTCCAGGCAAGATACAAAAAAATGTAGTACAAGACCATTCTGGCCTACGAGTACAACAAATGGTTTCTAGTGGTGGATGGCGGAAGCGGTTTGTGGATCATCAGTGTCTCTGGGACTCCATTTCCCACAGGAACAGCTGACCAGGGTAACTCCTATCTTTGCGAGGCTGCTATCACCATTGCGCAGGTTCCGGGGTTGTCGTCGCGACGCTCCTCTCCAAGCAAGAAATCTGGCCAAGACAATAGCCAGGGACAAGCCAGTGAGTACTTTGAATGTACTCGCAAGCATTATGAACACGGGTATAATATAAATGATAATCATGCGCTGAAACATTCTATGGTCACATCGTCAGTCATAAAATAAAATCTCTGATGCATGCAAGCAGGTTATTTATATGCAACATGGATATGCAATAATGGGGTAGAAATAACATGCACCGATCGGGTGTCTGAAGCGACGCCTCGAAGGGTGAACAAATAAATCAATAACAAGCATGCCACAGTCGGGCGTCTGTGCGACGCCACATAAAGGGCTTATATGGTAAATAAATAACAAGCATGCCACAGTCGGGCGTCTGTGCGACGCCAGATAAAGGGCTTATAAAGTAAATAAATAACAAGCATGCCACAGTCGGGCGTCTGTGCGACACCACATAAAGGGCTTATAAAGTAAATAAATAACAAGCATG
The DNA here is from genome assembly GCA_021605205.1 of Aegilops longissima. Lineage (NCBI taxonomy): Eukaryota > Viridiplantae > Streptophyta > Magnoliopsida > Poales > Poaceae > Aegilops > Aegilops longissima. The sequence continues at coordinate 100,979,318 of CM038679.1, read as the reverse complement.
CCACAGTCGGGCATCTGTGCGACGCCACATAAAGGGCTTATAAAAAAAATAATCACAACGAATATCCAGGAGGTAAAACCATTCCAAGGATACTCAATACTTCAAATAATATAAAGGGGTTAGTCCATAAACAAAATAATCGTAATCATCATAAGTCACAAGTAAAAATCCATGTTCTGGTTTAACAGTTTCTCCTCCGAAGACCGACACTAAGACCGACACTTGACCCATCCCAGACTGTAATCCTTAACCATGGACACGGCTATTCGAATAGGTTTAATCTCTGCAGAGGGTGTACTCTTTACCCACGAGTAACGGATTCCTTTAGTCCATCGGGACTAATTCCGTCTAAGGTCTTTTAATTGAAAACACACCTGACTTGCACACACCAGCTTAACTTACCCGTGTCTGGAATCACCCACGACACCTGTCAAGCAAAACTCTAAGTGGGGAGGCTACACTATCGACGTAGCATGGGATCACAAAATTTATACCGCGCACAAACTAGGGGAGCTACCCCTTCGGCTACAACCGAAACACCCATGCCCTCGGGTCAGATGGCATGCCTACCGGATGCCTCCGGTATATTCCATCATGGCCTCTTTGTACGGTGTGTGCTAGGAAAGGGGTTGACAACTTACTGAACCGTACCCCACGTATGGTAGGGACAAGTGGTAGTACGAAACAAGTATGGGGGTTACTGGAACAAGACTCGATCTATGGTCGACTCAGGAGGTTTAAGTATTCCCTGCATGATTAGCATAACGAAAATATTACATCCAACCAATAGGATCACCACTCATCATACCTCTCGTGCCATGCCGGACACACTCGTCTCGACGAGGAGCTAGGGACAAGCTCGGGTCTACCCAAGACAGAGACTTTCCCGTCTTCCCTCTGGTAGGCACGAAAGGCATACGAGGATGATCATTATCACAAGCATGTCTATTTCCCACAGCAAGGAAATCACTAACATGCATCCATGCAAATGATCATATCACATGAAATAACAAGTAATCCGAAATGAGGTGGTGTTATAAACGTGTCAACGAACACACCAAAAGTATTATGCCGGGGTTCAGAATGCTTGCCTTCAATGTGTGGTAAGGCAGGGTGCACTCCAAAACTTTTGAAACTTTTTTTCTCTCTCTCCAAAGTCCTATTTTAAATAAATTTGAATTAACACACAAATCCAAAACAGCACAAAAAGTTGTTTTGAAAAATTATCAAATAAATCTTAAAATAATCTAGATCAAATTTGAGAGAGGTAGGAAAAAGAATCATTTAATTTGTAGTTGTATTTAAAAAGTTAAGCTCGGTCAAAGTTTTGGTCAAAAACTGTTTTTAAAAATAAAAAGAAAAATGTTTCGAATATAAGCATACGTCGAAGACGTACTTTGAGAATGCGCCTTCACTTACTACACGTGGAGGCGGGGCTGGGTCACTGACAGTGGGCCTGCCTGGCCCACTGGTTACGTTTGACTAGTCGCCCTCCCTCCCCTTCCTCTGCCCGAGCAGGGGTGCGGGACTCCGGCGATCGCCGCCGGCGAACAGCGGGTCCTTGCGGGGAGCTGAGAGTGGGGATGGATCCGCAGATCAAGGGTGGTCCTTCCGGTGGTTGCAGGGTCGACGGGGGTGGAGGGAATCGCCGTCGACGAGCTTCGCGGTGGCCGGCGGCGTCAGGAGTAAAGTGGATTTGTGGCTTCGGTGGCTCTCCGTTGCAGCCGAAGTCCAGGCGGCTCCGCAAGATGGAGTGGATTCTGTTGGTGGTGTCGGGAGGGCCGGGAGGCTCTGGTTATGCCGAATGGATCCGGAGGCGGCGGTGGCCGAACTGGCCGGAGTCGGTGAAGACGGCCTCTTCCCCCTCAATTGACGGCAGCGGGGGCACTAGGAGGATAGTGAGAGCCTGTCTGAGTGCGGGGATGAGCTCGGGGCTCCTTAAATAGACTTCGCCAAGGCGGTTCATGGCGGCGGGGATAAGGTTGCGGCGGCCGTCTTTACGTAGCTATGGCGGCGTGGCGGCGGCGCTGCTTAGGGGACGAGGCTGCGGATATGCTTGCGAAGCTCGAGGCAGGTGGCGGCGGGGAAGGCTCGGCGGCGCCGGGTGAGCGAGGCTGTCGGGCGGCCGTGGCGGCTAGTCCTTGGCCTGCCGGAGACGTGGCGAGGGTCTGCTTGGCGTGTTGCGGCGAGGAGGGGAGCGTGTGGCGCGGCTCTGCAGAGCGGTGGCAAACCAGGGGGTGACGCGTCGGCTCGGGCGCACGTGCGGGCCAAACGCACGCTCTGGGCGCGCCCAGAGCACGCCCGGGACGTGTTCGATGAAAAGCCAGGGTAGCCTAGCGTGCTTGAGCGGGGCTGGCAAGTAATAGGGCTAGTTTAGGGTTAGCAAGGGGATCAAGGGACATGGTGGATAGGTCATGGGCTCAAGTTCACAATGCAAACTTGAAATCATGCCAAATCTGGCCATGCACTCAGGGTGTTTGTCAAAATGCCAAGGTCATCCAGGCAGTACTTGGGGTGGCCAAATTCTCCAGATCAGTGTCTCTGTGGGTGTATGAGAGGGTGGTCAAGTTAGATTGCCAAAGGGAGAAACTTGCTAATGCAAGTTTTGCAAAACTACAATTCTGGACAGGGAGAAAATGGCATCATTACATGGACCAAAAGTGTCCCAAAATGTGCATGCTCCTGGACTTAGGGGTTTTGCAGGGTTGTCTACAAGCAGGAGTAAGCACAAGGTCACTAGAGCAAGAAAGAATGGGGTTGCAGTAGAAAACACAAGTCTGGTCGAGAATGAAAAGAGGTTGATACACTCAATTTCTCCAAAGAACAACACTACGTTTTGCATAAAGTTGAATGGCATGTTACCACCGACATCCCAAAATTTTAATGGAGGCTCGAGGTAATATTTAATCAGGTTATAGTGCAAAAATGCCTTGAACCAGAGAAGAGAATTGGGTGCGAGCTCAAAATATTTCATGAATAAAAGCTTTTATTGCACAAAAGTGATTTAAAACATCACTGACATCTCCAAATTTTGGTTGGAATTTTAAGTGAATCTATCAAATGGTTGTAGTTCAAATATGGCCATATAATCTTGGAAAACCATTTTCAAGAAAATAAAGATCAAGCAAATTAATTAAGTAATTAGTTCTACTAATAAAGGAAAAGTTTTCCTTGAGAGGTTAAACAAGTCCAATAACATATTTGAAAGGTTTTATTTTGGGAAAAACTCCATAATAACTAGAGATAAATGGTCCAAAAATCAAAGGGAGCCCGAAAATAAAAATTTATTTCCGGCAAAATTTTAATCAACAAAACAAGGCTAAAATTTTTGGGGTGTCACAACACTACCCCCTTAAGAAAAATCTCGTCCTAGAGATTTGCTAGGAAGCGATTTTGAAAAACAACTACCCCACGGTTACGTGTCTTTGCAAGCATGGTATGCGCTCGGCGGAGGTGAGTCTGCTGCCGTGGTCTTTGTCTTGAAATAAAGTAATCCACGGCGTGAGGAGATATACGATGCAGCAACTCAGGGAAAAGAAATCTCGCTCCAGGATTCTTTTCGCGGTTACACATGTTAATCACAGGGAAAACCACTCATATAAGCAGGAACTAAATACTCGACACGTCGCACAATTTGAGGTACCAAGCATAAGTTACAATGTGATATTAAATGTTGAACTAACAAACACAACAGTGACGTCTAAAATGAGAATGGTAACTGGACGGGGTCTCGAGAAAATGTCTCTGGCAATGGAATACACTCCTCTTCTATCGGAGGAAGTGGATTGACCAATGATGAATGTGTCTCTCTTGGTGCGGCCTCGATGATGCGCCGATGGCGATCGAGGATTTAAATCCATGAGCTCTGCAGATAACCCATCACGCGTTGGGTTAAGCGCTCTTGGCGATAGCGTATTGGATGATGTTGGCCAAGCGGGGTCTCTCTCAATCGTCCACGGAAAAGATGTTGCTCCTCCAGTGCTGCAGCTCGGAAAATAATAATACCCTCGTTATTTGGCATAGGGTACCGCGAATCGAAGCGGCGGCGCTTCCCGTCGCCGCAGCTTCTCTGACCATATCTTGGGTTGGCATAGATTTCCTCTGAAGGAGACCTCCGTTGGATCTTGGTTTGGGTTCTGGGAGGGATGTGCACGGCTGCCCAATATCTCGGCGGAAGGGTGATTCTCGATTTGAACAGCTCGTCTTTGGGGTGGCTGGGTAGCGCCCATGGTACTGCGGTAAGATCCCACAATATCTTGACAAAACTACCGGGGTTGCATCCGGAGTTCTCGAGATGAATCTTGGGGCTCGGCATGGCAAGAAATGGTTGTGAGAATGGTGCACAAGGTGAGGGGTGCTTGGAAGGGTCACGTAGTGGTCCTTTTATAGCACGGAGATGGAGTCATTCTACCGTGGTGAAAGGTAAAGAATTTGCGGCTCAGCTTGGGTTCAAGCCACGAATACACACATCTCACTAAAGTGGCGTATCCTTTGTGGGGGTTGTCGGAGCGGTTTTTGGTAGCTGCGCCAAGGATAGAGAAATCACACTGCATGCTAATATATCCATGCAAGACTACTATATAAAACCGAGGCACGATGACAGGCTACGTTAATTTAAGGGATCACAGGATTACAAAGCGAGGATACACTGGGACTCGACACTACTCGAGTGACTTAGTCTACTTCGTTTACATCCAAGCGGGCGTTCCTTGTGGATGTCGAGGCTTGTCCACGGTTCTCACCGTCGGAATTAGCTGGAGAGGGCTGAGAGGCTGCAGGCTCGGGGTAGTGATGATGACCATCGCGGGGATTGTTGACCACAACCCCGTTGGAGTGTGCTCCCAGGAGGCGACGAAGCACTTCTGGGGTCATCAAAGCACCTTGGGTAATGGTTGGGGCTGACCTCAGGGTCTCGATCGGGTGTCAGAACAACACGACTGGGTTGTCGGCATTGGGCTCGATCTCTTCTCTCGCCGGGGCTCGACGAGCCAGCTCTCCACGAGCTGCGATCAGATCAATGGTGATTTGATCGAACAGTTCCTCCAGCGCACCTACATAGCGCACTAGGTGCAGCAATGCAGGGTCCGTCTCGTGATCTCCGTTGGCTACTTGGGGTGGTCTACGTACCCTTCACGCTGGGGTAGTAGTGGAGCGGCGACGAGTTAACTCTGGCGGCAGTGCACGAGATGAACTATAGCCTCTCGAGCAGCTAGTTGGATGGTTTGTGGCTCAAAGGAAGTTGTTCTTCGGTGAACCTGTAAGGCGCTCGGGCACTAGACCCCACCGTAGATGTGTACCGTGGCCAGGAATTGTGGCTCTCACCGCTCGGGGTCCTTGGTACACAACATATTGGGTGGCTCTTCTAGCATAGGCACGACGGGTGAGGTTTGCAGTATGGTCACAAAGCCTCAAGGTTGGTTCTGTGGTCTCGCTGTGCCGACGGGTCCGGGCATTGTGGCTTGCTTTGGGGAAAATCTGTGTCTTGTGCGGGTTGGGGCTAGTGTGCCCTTTTATAGAAAAAAGGGACGGAGTCTTCCTTCTGCAGCTTGGAAATGAGACACCTTGGGTGCTGGTCACTTTGTGCGTGATAGGCGGGCTAGGTTGATAGGTTGGGCACCGGCCAAAAGCGTCAGGTCACCGTGTGGCTATCTTGTGCGAGAAGCTTGGCTGAGGTTTTCTTATGGCTTGGTGGGTTGTTAGCCTAAGTTTATTGACCTGGCTAAGATAGGATTAGCCAATGGTCAGCCTGGCTCTGATACCAAGTCTGTCACGACCGGTTTTCCGAGTAATAATTTCCAGAAAATGGCCGTTGTGCTCACCAGCCCCAGGATTACTGTTAGCTGATGAGGCACCAACTTGATGCAGAAATTCCAGGCAAGATACAAAAAAAATGTAGTACAAGACCATTCTGGCCTACGAGTACAACAAATGGTTTCTAGTGGTGGATGGCGGAAGCGGTTTGTGGATCATCAGTGTCTCTGGGACTCTATTTCCCACAGGAACAGCTGACCAGGGTAATTCCTATCTTAGCGAGGCTGCTATCACCATTGCGCAGGTTCCGGGGTTGTCGTCGCGACGCTCCTCTCCAAGGAAGAAATCTGGCCAAGACAATAGCCAGGGACAAGCCAGTGAGTACTTTGAATGTATTCGCAAGCATTATGAACACGGGTATAATATAAATGATAATCATGCGTTGAAACATTCTATGATCACATCGTCAGTCATAAAATAAAATCTCTGATGCATGCAAGCAGGTTATTTATATGCAACATGGATATGCAATAATGGGGTAGAAATAACAATCACTGATCGGGTGTCTGAAGCTATGCCTCGAAGGATGAACAAATAAATAAATAACAAGCATGCCATAGTCGGGCATCTGTGCGACGCCACATAAAGGGCTTATATGGTAAATAAATAACAAGCATGCCACAGTCGGGCGTCTGTGCGATGCCACATAAAGGGCTTATAAAGTAAATAAATAACAAGCATGCCACAGTCGGGCGTCTGTGCGACGCCACATAAAGGGCTTATAAAGTAAATAAATAACAAGCATGCCAAAGTCGGGCGTCTGTGCGACGCCACATAAAGGGCTTATAAAAATAATAATCATAGCGAATATCCAGGATGTAAAACCATTCCAAGGATACTCAATACTTAAAATAATATAAAGGGGTTAGTCCATAAATAAAATAATTGTAATCATCATAAGTCATAAGTCACAAGTCACAATCCATGTTCTGGTTTAACAGTTTCTGTCGGATTTCGGGATCCGGCAGACCCTTGAGGTTCGAACACTGGGGTGCGCCCGGAGATCCAACCTTCCACCGTCTCGCACCTCGCCGAATCGCAGGGACCTAAACTACTAAACAGAACAGTACAAGAGACACAAGATTTATACTAGTTAAGACCCCTTTGTTGTGGTGTAATACCCTACTCTAGTGTGTGGTGTGGTGGATTGCCTCTTGGGCTGATGAATAACAGTACAAGGAAGAACAGCCTCGCGAGGGTCTGTTCCTGGTGGGTGTGATGAACTGCTAGGTGGTGTTCAGTTTCTCTAGCTACTGGTTTCTTGATGAGGATCTCGGTCTCATCCCGGGGGCGGATCCCTCTACCCTATGGGTGGCTACTCCTATTTATAGGCGAAGGCCCTGGGCCTCTTCCCAAATATTGAGCGGGAAGGGCGCCAACAATTAGCCATTTGAAGGGGAACAGTGGGTACACTTATCTGACTAAAGTTGGTCCTCGCTTTGCCAAAGGCTCTGGTGATGGCCTTTGCTTGGGCTCCACGATGAATCCTTCCAGCCATTGGGGCTGGTCTTGGTCTTGTTGCACGAAATGGATGCCTTTGCTTGATGCTCTTGCTGCGCTTGCTCCCTTTGCACCAAAGAGGAAAGGAGGACACTTTGCAGTGGGCGCCAGATGGCGCCCTTGGTCGCCATGGCTTGCGTCATGGGCACCTCGCGAGGTATCCTGCCTTGAACTCTCCGCCTCCTCATGAGCCAGCTGGCGAGGCCGTGCACGAGAAGCTCCTCGTCGTCCGCCCAGCAGGCTGGCCCCTCGCGAGGTCTTGAGCTGCGTTGATGAAGATGGGTTGTCTGGGCCTCCTTTGAGCCACGCCGCAGGCCGCGGCAGGCAAGTTTGGGGACCCCTGTTCCCAGAACGCTGACAATTTCTCCTCCGAAGACCGACACTAAGACCGACACTTGACCCATCCCAGACTGTAATTCTTAACCATGGACACGGCTATTGAATAGTTTTAATCTACGCACGGGGTGTACTCTTTACCCACGAGTAGCGGATTCCTTTAGTCCATCGGGCTAATTAGGTCTCTGGTCTTTTAATTGAAAACACACCGACTTGCACACACAGCTTAACTTACCGTGTGCGGAATCACCCACGACACTGTCAAGCAAAACTCTAAGTGGGAGGCTACAACCTCGGCGTAGCATGGGATCACAAAATTTATACAGCAGCAAAACTAGGGAGCTACCCTTGGCTACAACGGAACACCCATGCCCACGGGTCGGATGGCATGCCTACGGATGCCTCGGTATCTTCCATCATGGCCTCTCTGTACGGTGTGTGCTAGGAAAGGGGTTGACAACTTACTGAACCGTACCCCACGTATGGTAGGGACAAGTGGTAGTACGAAACAAGTATGGGGGTTACTGGAACGAGACTCGATCTATGGTCGACTCAGGAGGTTTAAGTATTCCCTGCATGATTAGCATAACGAAAATATTACATCCAACCAATAGGATCACCACTCATCATACCTCTCGTGCCATGCCGGACACACTCGTCTCGACGAGGAGCTAGGGACAAGCTCGGGTCTACCCAAGACAGAGACTTTCCCGTCTTCCGTCTGGTAGGCACGAAAGGCATACGAGGATGATCATTATCACAAGCATGTCTATTTCCCACAGCAAGGAAGTCACTAACATGCATCCATGCAAATGATCATATCACATGAAATAACAAGTAATCCGAAATGAGGTGGTGTTATAAACGTGTCAACGAACACACCAAAAGTATTATGCCGGGGTTCATAATGCTTGCCTTCAATATGTGGTAAGGCAGGATGCACTCCAAAACTTTTGAAAGTTTTCTTCTCTCTCTCCAAAGTCCTATTTTAAATAAATTTGAATTAACACACAAATCCAAAACAGCACAAAAAGTTGTTTTGAAAAATTATCAACTAAATCTTAAAATAAACTAGATCAAATTTGAGAGAGGTAGGAAAAAGAATCATTTCATTTGGAGTTGTGTTTAAAAAGTTAAGCTCGGTCAAAGTTTTGGTCAAAAACTGATTTTATAAATAAAAAGAAAAACGTTTCGAATATAAGCATACGTCGAAGACGTACTTTGAGAATGCGCCTTCACTTACTACACGTGGAGGCGGGGCTGGATCCTTGACAGTGGGCCTGCACAGCCCAGTCACGTTTGACGATCGCCCTCCCTCCTTCCTCTGCCCGGCAGTGCGGGACTCGGCGATCGCCGCCCGTGACAGCGGGTCCTTGCGGGAGCTGAGAGCGAGGATGGATCCGCAGATCAAGGTGGTCTTTCTAGTGGTTGCGGGTCGGCGGGGTGGAGAATCGCTGTCGGCGAAGCTTGGCGGCCGGCGGCGTCGGGAGTAAAGTGGATATGTGGCCGGTGGCTCTCCGTCGTGCTGAAGTGCAGGCGGCTCCGCAAGATGGAGTGGATTCTGTTGGTGGTGTCGGGAGGGCGGGAGGCTCTGGTTATGCGAATGGGCAGGGGCGGCGATGGCCGAACTGGCGGATTCGGTGAAGCGGCCTCTTCCCCTCAATTGGCGGCAGCGAGGCGCTAGGAGGATAGTGAGAGGCTGTCTGCGTGCGGGGGATGAGCTCGGGGCTCCTTAAATAGACTTCGCCAAGGCAGTTCATGGCGGCCGGGGATAAGGTTGCGGTGACCGTCTTTACTGTAGCTATGGCGGCGTGGCGGCGGCACGCGCTAGGGGCGAGGCTGTGGATATGCTTGCAGCTCGAGGGCAGGTGGCGGCGGGAAGGCTCGGCGGCGCCGACTTTGGCGAGGCTGTCGGCGGCCGTGGCGGATAGTCCTTAACTGCTTTGAGACGCCATGCGAGGTTTGCTTGGAGTGTTGCGGTGAGGAGGGCGTGTGGCGCGGCTCTGCAGAGCGGTGGCAAACCGAGGCGGCGTCGTCGGCTCGAGCGCGTCTTGAGCCAAGCGCCGCCTCTGGCGCGCCAGAGCATGCCCGGCGTGTTCGATGAAAAGCCGGGGTAGCCTAAGCGTGCTTGGCGGGGCTGGCAAATGTGAGGCTAGTTTAGGGTTAGCAAGGGATCAAGGGACATGGTGGATAGGTCAGGAGCTCAAGTTCACAATGCAAACTTGAAATCATGCCAAATCTGGCCATGCACTCGAGTGTTGTCAAAATGCCAAGGTCATCTAGGCAGTACTTGGGGTGGCCAAATTCTCCAGATCAGTGTCTCTGTGGGTGTATGAGAGGGTGGTGAAGTTAGATTGCCAAAGGGAGAAACTTGCTAATGCAAGTTTTGCAAAACTACAATTATGGACAGGGAGAAAATGGCATCATTACATGGACCAAAAGTGTCCCAAAAAGTGCATGCTCCTGGACTTAGGGGTTCTGCAGGGTTGTCTACAAGCAGGAGTAAGCACAAGGTCACTAGACCAAGAAAGAATGGGGTTGCAGTAGAAAACACAAGTCTAGTCCAGAATGAAAAAGAGGTTGATACACTCAATTTCTCCAAAGAACAACACTAGGTTTTTGCATAAAGTTGGATGGCATGTTACCATTGACATCCCAAAATTTTGGTGGAGGCTCTGAGGAAATATTTAATCAGGTTATAGTGCAAAATGCCTTTGGACCAGAGAAGAGAATTGGCATGCAGAGCTCAAAATATTTCATGAATAAAAGTTATTATTGCACAAAAGTGATTTAAAAACATCACCTGACATCTCCAAATTTTGGTTGGAATTTTAAGTGAATCTATCAAATGGTTGTAGTTCAAATATGGCCATATAATCTTGGAAAACCATTTTTCAAGAAAATAAAGATGAAGAAAATTAATTAAGTAATTAGTTCTACTAATAAAGGAAAAGTTTTCCTTGAGAGATTAAACAAGTCCAATAACATATTTGAAAGGTTTTATTTTGGGAAAAACTCCATAATAACTAGAGAGATAAATGGTCCAAAAATCAAAAGGGAACCCAGAAAATAAAAATTTATTTCCTAGCAAAATTTTAATCAACAAAACAAGGCTAAAAATTTTGGGGTGTCACAAAATGGATGGTTGCCATTTTTTTGGCTTGCCAATGAACTCTAGCCAACTCTATAGTTCATTTTTCTTGCCGATGTTGGCCAAATCATGGGCAACTAAAACCTCAACCAAATTTTTGGCTACCCAATGCTTTGATGGGGCAACCTTGGGTAAAAACCAAACATACTAGCTGTTGGTCGTGCCACAGCACTAACGCCACCCTTGGGACACTGAAACCGACCGTGTCTAGCGATGATGAACGTGTCGCTCACCATGGTCGTCGTGTCCAGAGGCGGTGCTGGAGCTGCGCCATGTTGTTGGCCCCCACGACCACATGAACGGTTGCCGGTGGCGAGGAGGTCGTGGGCCAGCTCCTCCATCGGACTAGTTTGCGCTACGTCGTCCCGACAGGTGTGCCCCACATGTCGGTTTCCCTGTTTTCTCGGCCATATTCGAGTGTCAGTGCTCCGCGTTGCGCATTAGGCCTTTCACTATGTAGGCCAAGCGAGACAACTTATTGTTTGTTTGAGCCGGTCAAGTATAATCATGTGGCGTTTGCTTATCTCTCATTCATCTCCAACCCTCTTCTCCATCGATCAGGTAGCCCTCGGTCGAGTCCATCCTCCCGTGCCTCATTTGAACATTCTGCAGTATCATTCGCATGTGGGCCTAGACCATTCTTGTATTTCCAATGTTTATTTGTAATTTGTCAGACATGCATACAAACAAGCGGTTCTTTTGAAGTTTCACTTTGCCTCCACTCGTGTAAACCGCATCTTAGTTTTGGGATCCCATTCAGTTCATGCATGCCCGACACATGTTGGCGAGATCGATTGATGTTTAGAGATCAATTGCGTGCCGTGCAAGGTGATAAAGGTTTGGTCTGTTTCTATGATATAAATGACCCTGGGGGCGAAGAAGTGCAATGTGAATCGGAGGAGTATATTGTATGTTCATAAGCGAAGCAGGCGTATTATACCCACCCTAGTCCTCTTTCAATCAATCTCCGGACCCCGAGGTGAAATCGAGAGAGAACGAGTGGGGGCATGTGTGATACCTAAGGCGGATTCAAAATTTTGAAGCGGTGATCATAGCATCCGCAAATCATATATAAAGGGTATTCAATGTTTGTTTCGTTTTTAAACGTAGAATATACTCCCTCCTATCCTTTCTAGTTTACATATAAGTTTTATGTGTAGTCAAAGTATCTCTACTTTGATAAAAAAAAGTATCAACATTCAACAACGCCCAATCAATATAGTTAGATTAAATACGCACTCCTAGATTTGTACTCGAGATGGTTTCAATTTGTTTTCAACCACGTGAATGTGCTTGTTCTCGCATGCTCTTCCTACTAAGTTTCACCACGTATAGCCACTCCAATAGTAACTTTTTAAGCTCCCGTTGTCGGCGTTAGGGAATAGGGGTACCCAGACTTGCACTGCTGGGCGTGGCTCAAGGGTGGCCAGCCGGCCCATCTTCATCAGCCTGAGCTCAAGACCCTCGCGAGGCCAAGCCTCAGCCTGGCGGACGACAGAAACTTCCTCGGGCACAGCCTCGTCGGGCTGGCTCATGAGGAGGCGAGAGATCAAGGCGGGGTACCTCACGAGGTGCCCATGGCGCAAACCATGGCGACCAAGAGGCGCCCGAGTGAGGCGCCGACTCTGTGATGTCCTCATTTCCTCTTTGGTGCAAAGGGGCAAGCGCGGGAGAATATCAAGCAAAGGCATCCGTTTCGGTGCAACAAGACCAAGACCGTTGCAACGGCAGGAAGGAAGTCATCGTGGAGCCCAAGCCGGCGTCACCACCCGAGCCTTTGACAAGTGAGGACCAACTTTAGTCAGGATAAGTGTACTAGATGTTCCCCTTCAGAATGGCCAATTGTTGGCGCCCTTCCCGCTCAATATTTGGGAAGAGGCCCAGGGCCTTTGCCTATCTATAGGACTAGCCACCCACAGGGTAGAGGCAGCTCGGAGGCATCTATCGGATTTCAGGTTCCGGCAGACCCTTAAGGTTCGAACTCTGGGGTGCGCGCGGAGATCCAACCCTCCACCGTCTCGTACCTCGCCGAATCGCGGGGACCTAAACTACTAAATAGAACAGCACAAGAGGCATTAAGATTTATACTAGTTCGGGCCACCGTTGTGGTGTAATACCCTACTCTAGTTTGTGGTGTGGTGGATTGCCTCTTGGGCTGATGAAGAGCGATCTGAGGGAAGAACAGCCTCGCGAGGGTCTGTACTTGGTGGGTGTGATGAACTGCTAAGTGGTGTCCCGTCGCTCTAGCTTGAGGATCGGGTCTCTATCTCTCTCTCTGGATTCCAAATGCCAGATCTCCGATCGTCTTTCTCTCGTCCTTTCTTATCCGTACCTCTACTATGGTGGCTAGCTCTACTTATATAGACGAAGGCCCTGGGCCTCTTCCCAAATATTAAGCGGTAAGGGCGCCAACAATTGGCCATTTTGAAGTGGAACAACGGGTACACTTATCCTGACTAAATTTGGTCCTCGCTTGACAAAGGCTCTAGTGGTGACGCCTGCTTGGGCTCCACGATGACTCCCTTCCAGCCATTGGGGCTGGTCTTGGTCTTGTTGCACCGAAACAAATGCCTTTGCTTGATGCTCTTGCCTGCACTTGCTCCCTTTGCACCAAAGAGGAAAGGAGGACGCTGCGCGGGCTGGCGCCCGACTAGCGCCCTTGGTTGTCATGGCTTGCGTCATGGGCGCCTCGCGAGGTACCCTGCCTTGAACTCTCCGCCTCCTCATGAGCCAGCCCAGGGCGAGGCCGTGCTGAGAAGCTCCTTGTCGTCCTCCCATGAGGCTTGGCCCCTCGTGAGGTCTTGAGCTTGTGTTGATGAAGATGGGCTGTCTGGGCCTCCTTTGAGCCACGCCGCAGGCCGCAGGCGAGCAAGTCTGGGGACCCCGTTCCCGAACGCCGACAGTAGCCCGGGCCCATGGCGCCCGAACTTGGCGGCGAGAGAGGCAAAGGGCAAGTCTGCGCGTTGCAGGCCCTAACAGCCTGCGGCCTTGGGCGCCAGCGTGGCGATTGATTGGGCGCGTCGCGCTTTGCTTCCCCGATGCCTCGGTAACCGCCCGGATTCACAGGTCCTGCATGCGAGTTGGGCACGATGGTGGTGATAGTGGAGGCCGACGGTTGGCCTTCGCCGTCTATAAGTACGGAACTGCGCGCGCCCTTCCAGTCTATCTTTCTGCTTCTCCTCCTCCTCGTTTCGTCTGGTCGCCATGGCTCCGATCCGCTAGTTCTCCAGGGAGGAGAAGGGAAAGGCTCCTCAAGAGGATCCGGACCCGCTCCCGCCAAAGAAGCGGCTTGCTCTCTGGTGTCAGGGCAGGAGCGCTCGGCAGGAGGCGCCCATGCCACAGTGCGTCTGGGCCGCCACCAGGTTTCCTCTTCCCTTGTCGCGCAAATTGGTGGCCTGAAGGAGGTGGCGCCGGGCGCCACGGCGGCCCGCGCCCGGCAGCGCCCGGCCCACGAAGGTGTCGTCTTCCCCTGGAGTTCACACCGAGGACTCCTACCGGGAGTTCGTGCTTCGCGTCGCCGTGCCTCCTAAGTCTTGGATTTGTCTTCCTTCTTTCTTTGCCTCCGTCGTCGGCAGAAGGAACCCCTGGGACTCTGGCTGCAACCGCCTTGACTCGGCACCCTCGCGACAGGCAGAGGTCGCGATGGTGCCCAGGCGAGGTCTTCATGAATCGAGGCTGGGGCAGAGTGCCCGGTCTGCAGGCGAGGCGCCTCACGATCCACCTAGAGTGCAGCAGTGCTTGGTGGTGTCCTTCAAGGTCTTGACGCGGAGGTGCATCGGCTGGAGTGCTGCCCGGGAGAGGTGGTGGGGTCTGCTTGTGGTGAAGCAGAGGCTAACCGCCCGCTCCTTGACAGCTCCTCGGTGGCGAAGGCACCGGAGGATCAGCGACTCCGCCCGAGCTCTTAGCGGCGCGGAGGCAGTGGCGGCAGCCTCTGAGCCCCGAGCCTGCGCCCGCTCCCGGGCAGGCGGGCTCGTCAGTCGTCGCCGCCCTGATCTGGATGGGGTTGGCTCCGGACGGGTGGCCCACTTTGATGATGGCGTCTGCAGCGGTGTTCCTCTGTAGATAGGACTCCTTAGGATTCGCGTCTTTTGTTCTGCGAGGAGCCAAGAATGTACCCAGGGGGGCTTGTAAGACGTTTGTAGCCGTTTGTCAATATGATCCTTATTGTGAGGCAATGCGGGATGCTCATTCCGTTCTAGCTCGATTTCTTCCTCTCGGACCTCGTGAGGGCTTGGTGCTCTCGCCAATAGGTCCCGATCCCAAAGCGGCTTGGCCGTCACTCAGATGCCGGTGGCGATGCGTGGTCAAGGCGGAGGTGAGTGGCACGAGGTCGGTAAGAGCCTCGAGTCGCGATGCTCGGGGGTCCCCCTTGGCGCTCAAGCAGCCATCGTTCGATGAGAAAGGAGGCGGCGTTGCTAACACGGAGTTGCCTTGAGTGTGGGGATGGTGTTGCGATGACTAGTGTGTCCGGAGGGTGACTTATCTCGAGGGTCGGGACAATGCTTCCAGTGCGGCGCCAGGTCCGTGCCTTGGCGGCGAGAGATGCGCAGGTGAGTCGTTCGTGCTCCTTGGAGGGACCCTGAGGTTCATCACAAAGGAACAAGAGCTCGCCGTGGCGATTGTTAATCCTGCCATTAGTTGCTTTGGAGGCATGAGAGGCCTCGCGAGGTGTGTCGGGCACCCGTGAGCCAGCCAGGGACTCACGAGGCCCTACCTCAAAGGCGGGTTGCGCTGGCTCTGGGCCTTATCTTGAGTGTGTTCCTGCAAATTTGGCGGATGCGGTGCTCTCGTCTTGGTCCGGCTCTCGGGCTGGTCTCAGCCGCCGTCGGCAAGCCAGTCGCGATGCCATGGACAAGACCAGATGGTGAGGGCGGAGGCGGTAGGAGCCTGAGTCACGATGCTCGAGCACCCCCTTTAGCGCAAGCTGGATTAGATGGCGCAACTCTCGTCCTCGGGTCCGGCTCTCGGGCTGGTCTCGGCCGTCGTTGGCAAGCCAGGTCGCGATGCCATGGACAAGACCGGAGGTGAGGGCGGAGAGCCGGTAGGAGCCTGAGTCGCGATGCTCAGGCACCCCCTTTAACGTGCAAAATTCAGCCACCGGAAAAGGCACCAAATAACAAGCATGGTGGGCGAGAGCATAATCCTAAGGAGAAAACAAGGAGGATACATGCAGCTGGGGCCCGGCGGCTTGGGGATGATGCAGCCGAGGCGCCCCAACAAGACAAGCTAATGACATGAAATAAAAGGGATACATGCCGCGGGAGCGGACCCACACGGCACAGGGAATAATGCAGCCTCAAGGCGCCCAGCCGGAAATAAAACTTAAAGATGTCACTGGTGATGTTGGGGATGAAGGGTTGTTGGTGTAGCAGACTCGGTGGGCTGCGGAGCCGATCCTCACGAGCCCCAGGCCCGGCTGCCTCGGGAGGCTCCGGGCGTTAAGCGGCTCCTCGGGGACCATCTCCATCTCCGCCCGAGAACTGCGGCGTGCTTGACCTCTTGAGCCTCGGGGCGGTCCTCATGAGATCTGGTGCGCAGCAGCCACGTTTAGCGAGCCATAAGGCATGCGTCACGTGGTTGTGGGGCGGCCCTCATAGCGTCCCACTCGCGAGGCAGGCGCTCGTGAGATCTGGCTCGGTTGAGCCCTGGTATGTCGATCAGAGCCAAGCAGCCCACCATCCTCGCTGGATGGGGGCCATAGCGAATGGCGGCGGCTGCCCCTCATGACCCTTGACTCCTGTAGATCCTTTATGGCCTTGCGATGAAGTCTTGAGGTTCTGTCCTCCTGGTCTTGCTCACTGCTTGCGGAAGCGTGCTTGGCTCACGCCTCCACGTGGTGCCCAAGCGCCTCCTCGAGACCTTGGCGAGGTCGGTGGCCCTCGAGGGAGAGCCCCGAGCCCTGCTGAAGAGGGCGCGGGCGCTTTCCTATCACGATGGAAGGAGGCTCCCCACGGCCCGGTCACGGACCACGAGGGGCCTGTCTATTGAAGAGCCGGGCGGTCGATGTCTTCTTCTTCTTGGGTGTGGCCTCGGGAGGCCTCCTGCTCTTGTGGTGCAGGTCTTCCGGCGATCACGGCTGAAAAGCTTGCTCCGGGGAGCACCTGCGTCTCTCTCTTCCACGGTGCACCGTGATGACTCCGCCGCTTCTGGCATCTTGAGGATGTTGTATCCATGGTGGAGTTCTGACCATGAATTTGTGCCAGCTGGGTACAGGGATGGCGTTGTCTGGCTGACGAATGTGGGCGACGTCGAAGTCGATGAGCTCGGTGTGGTAGTTATCGCGGGCCCGAAGGTGGTGGGCGGACCTGCCCGATCGGGACCGTGGAGCCGTCGGTGACTCGGAGAAAGGCTTGGTTGGCTGGCGGTTGTAAGGCGCTTGAAGATTGTTGAATGTCTCCACGGACGGGGCGTTGAGCTCTGCTCCGCCATCGATGAGGGTCTTGGTGACTAGCACATTGCTGATGATTGGGGAACAAAGCATCGGAGAACTCCGGCTGTGGCTGCGCACTTGGCTGATCCGCTGAGCTGAGCGTGATGGCGCCGCCCGACCCGTGAAGGCGGCGTGGACTCGAGCTTGGGAGGACTGCATTCACTTGGCGAATCGCTTGAAGATCGGCTGAGAGGTGGGGCTTGGGCTCCGCCCGGGATGCGAGCGATCGCGCGCTTCTGGAAGCCCCAGCCCCTCGTCTGATGGCGGTCTTGATTCTCCTTGGTGGCGGCAGCGGAGGGAGGCCTGCGTTCCCCTACGGGCGATCCTCGCGAGGCTGATCCCTCCAGCCTCCCTCGCGAGGTGGGTCTTGCCAGCGGTCCTCGCGAGGTTGGTCGCGCCACCCTTGGCACGGGCCGTGGTCTTCCCAACGTCCTGCATTCCTTCCTTCTCGGCCGTAGCCCTGGTCGCTGCGCTCGGGGCATCTGCCGACGCTTCCTTCGCGCACGGCCCGGAGCTCTTGACATTCATTGGTGTTGTGGGTGTGGAGGTCATGGTACACAGATGCACCGCCCGCCCTTGGAGGACTCGGGCTGATCTCTGCCTCGCTTGGTGTGCGGTTCGACCGCGAGCACGGCAGCCCCTGCGCTTCCGTCCTTAGCCTTGGACTTCTTCTCTTGGGATCCATGGCAGGCTGCTCGAGGAGGGAGAGGCGCCCCTCCTCAGCCCTGGCGCACTTGGTCGCCAAGTTGAACAGCTCCGGGAGGTGCACAGATCTTCATGCATCGCCAGCTCCTCCTTCATCTTGACGTCGCGCGCGCCCGTCGGAGAAAGCAGAGATGATGGCCTCCTCCGTCACCACAGGGATCTTGAAGTAGCGTTGTTGAAGCGCTGGATGTACTTTGCAGGGTTTCCACGGCTGCTGCTTGATTCGGCGCATGTCGCTCACGGTAGTGGCGGTCGCGATACCTTGGAAGTTGGCGATGAAGCGGGTGCGCATCTCGTCGAGGAAGAGATCGTGCACAGGGCCAGATTCAGGAGCCAGTGCAGGCCCGTCCTTGGCGCCATGGGAAACCAGTTCGCCATGACCTTTTCATCCCGTTGGCAGCCTCGATGCCCAGCTCGTGAAGCTGGAGGAACTCCGTAAGGTCGGCGGTGCCGTCGTGGCGAGGAGGTAGGTCGGCTTGAACTTGGCGGGCCATGCGGCGCTGCGCCTTCGGAGATGAAAGCGCGCAGCCCGCCATGGCAGCGGGGCCTCGGACGGCGAGAGCTTGGTCTTGTGGGTCTCCACCTGCTGCTGGGGGCAGCGCAGGGTCTTGACGTCTTTGGGCGGGGCGCTTGAGGCAGCTTCTTGCGGGCGAAGAACTTCTTAGCAGCTCTGCTCTTGCTATCTTGGCGCTGGCGGAACAGGTTCGCCCGAGGCGCCTTTGGGCCAGCGCCCGTCTTGAGGAGGAGGTGGCTGGCGCCCGGAAGCTTCACCGCCCAGCGGGGTGGGGTGCGGTCAGCGAAAGCAGAGCGGCGTAGGTCGCCTCTGCAGCCCAGACGAGCTCGGCGACTTCGGTGAGCCATTCTTCATAAACGTCATCGGCGAAGCGGTAGCGAGGCTCGTTAGCGCGATGAGTGCAGCTCGGGTCTCCATGGCGCAGCGAAGCGCGTGGCGAAAACCAGCGGGGGTGAGTGAAGGCGTGGCGGTGCGGCGTCCCGCCTCATGGGCGGAGTCTTTGGGGCGGCGCTTCTTTTCTCGTTCCCCGCCGGGCGGTGGCGGCGTTGATGGCGGTGACGAGGAGCGATGAGGGCCGCCCGGCGGGAGCCGTCTGGGCGACATGGGGCGGCGGCTCGGCGCTTCAGCGAGCCCGGCAGCGTCGAACATAGTTGCGGTGGTCGAGGAAGAACGAAGCGATGAAAGGCAGATTCAGCGCACCTACAGCGCGCCAAATGTCGGATTCTGGTTCGGCGGACCCTTAAGAGTTCGAACTACTGGGTTGCTTGCGCGGAGGTCAACCCTCCACCGTCTCGTACCTCGCCGAATCGCAGGGACCTAAACTACTAAATAGAACAGCACAAGAGACGCAAGATTTATACTAGTTCGGGCCACCGTTGTGGTGTAATACCCTACTCTAGTTTGTGGTGTGGTGGATTGCCTCTTGGGCTGATGAAGAACGATCTGAGGAAGAACAGCCTCGCGAGTCTGTTCTTGGTGGGTGTGATGAACTCCTAAGTGGTGTCCCGTCGCTCTAGCTTGAGGATCGGGTCTCTATCTCTCTCTCTGGATTCCAAATGCCGGATCTCCGATCGTGTTTCTCTCGTCCTTTCTTATCCGTACCTCTACTATGGTGGCTAGCTCTACTTATATAGACGAAGGCCCTGGGACTCTTCCCAAATGTTGAGCGGGAAGGGCGCCAACAATTGGCCATTTTGAAGGGGAACAGCGGGTACACTTATCCTGATTAAAGTTGGTCCTCTCCTGCCAAAGGCTCTGGTGGTGACGCCTGCTTGGGCTCCACGATGACTCCCTTCCAGCCGTTAGGGCTGGTCTTGATCTTATAGCACGAAGGATGCCTTTGCTTGATGCTCTACTGCGCTTGCTCCCTTTGCACCAAAGAGGAAAGGAGGGCCTGCTGCAGTGGCGCCCGGCCGGCGCCCTTGGTAAATCATGGCTTGCGTCATGGGCGCCTCATGAGTACCCTGCCTTGAACTCTCCGCCTCCTCATGAGCCAACCTACTTGAGGCCGTGCACGAGAAGCTCCTTGTCGTCCGCCCATGAATCTGGCCCCTCGCGAGGTCTTGAGCTTGTGTTGATGAAGATGGGCTGCCTGGGCCTCCTTTGAGCCACGCCGCAGGGCAGAGGCGAGCAAGTCACAGGAATCCCGTTCCCGAGCATGACAAAGATCTCGGAGGATCCAAGAGAGAAAGAGAGGCTGAACCGCCCTAGCAGTTCGACGCACCAGCCAAGAACACCTCACCCTCGTGAGGCTGTTCTTCCTTGTATTGTTCATAATCAGCCCAAGAGGCAATCTACCACACCACACTCTGGAGTAGGGTGTTACACCACAATGGTGGCCCGAACCAGTATAAACCTTGTGTCTCTTATGTTGTTCCTTTGGTAGTTTAGATCCTAGAGAGGCGGCGAGGTGCAGGTAGGTAGGAGGCGAGATCTCCGCATGCACCCCAGAGTTCGAACCTAGAGGGTCTGCCGGAACCCAAAATCGGACATTTGGCGCGCCCGAGTAGGGGTATGCGGGCTTTCCCTTCCACCGACCCGCTCTCCGCCGACACGCTACTCGCCCTACTATGGGCGCGCCCGCCACTTTAATCGCCAGCCTTGTTGCCGAGGCGAGGCTCGAGCCTTGTCCCGGCCTTGCGGCAGTGCGGTGGCGGACAAGTTCAAGCGGAGGCGCCGCCCGCGCCTGGCAGCGCCAATCGATCCGCTTGCCTTCCTGCTGGCGTCTGAGGAGGCCATCCTCGAGCGGGAGGCGATGGCAGGTCATGGCTAGCGGCTTCCTGGCCCTCACCGACTCCCAGCGCATGTGGCTGCTCCACACTGCCCGGCTTCCGTGGCCTCTTGGGAAGAGCTGCGCAACCTCTTCCCTCGCCCGGCCTGTCTTGTTGGCGCTTTCCAGTCGTCAGCGGCTCTCTGGGCGGCTCATGAGCACCACCTTGAGCCGCCACGTCAAGCCATTCGTCCGCCCAGTCGGCGCTGCCTCCATCTTGCGGGGCTCCCCACAGTCGGTCGGCGCCCAAGGCCGATATGGCCTTCAGCTTAGAGGACCACCCCTCCAACTCAACCTGCTCGAGCGCGCTCCCATTGCTGTGCACCCCCACCATTTGCCAGGTGGCCGTCACCAGGACTCTCATCGACGGCGGCGCGGGCCTCAGCGTGCTCTCGGTTGAAGCCTTTAGCCTCCTCCACATACCGCCGGAGCGGGTTCAGCCCAGCCGGCCTTTCTTGGTCGTCGGGGGCGGGTCATCCAGATCCCTGGGGCAGATCCGTCTCCTGGTAACCTTCGGCACCTACGACAACTTCCGCACAGAGCTAATCGACTTCGACATCGCCCCCATCGTCCTCCCATACGACGCCATCCTCGGCTACCCAGCATTGGCCCGATTCATGGCCGCGACTCGCCCAGCGTACAACCTCATTAAGCTGCCGGGAGCAACAGCTTCCTCACGTGTCGAAGACACGGGGATCGTTACAAGTGCTCAAGCTTCGCCTTCAAGTCGGCGGCGTCGGCGCAACTTTGCCGACTCGAGCGCCCCAGAGCCCAAAGGGGCTCGCCCGACCAAGAAGAAGCGATTGTTCACCCAAGACAAGGCGAAACCAGCGAATCTTGTTCGGCGAGGCGGATCCACTAGCCACCTTCACCATAGGCGCAACCTCGAGCCCGGCGGGAGGAGGCCTGGTCAAGTTCCTGCGTGCAAACAAGAAGGTATTCGCATGGGAGCTGATCAGGTGGCGGGGATCCCTAGGCGTAATCGAGCACCACCTCACGGGTGCCCCAATGTCCGCCCGTGAAGCGAAGGCAAAGCGGCAGTCCAAAAGCAGGCTTTCATCATCAAGAGACCGTAAGTTAGAAGCTGCGGGGGTCATTCGCGAGTCGATACGGATTGGTTGGCCAACCCGTCGTCGTGCCAAAGAAAGGGGGAAGGAGCATGTGTGTCAACTTCACCAACCTCAACAAAGCCTGCACTGCAAGATCCGTTTCCGCTCCCTCGCGCCGATCGGATCATGATTCCACCGCCGAGTGCGACATGTTATGTTTCTTGGATGCCTTCTCGGGGTAACACCAAATCAAGATGGTAGTAGAAGACGTGGAAAAAACGGCTTTCCTGACCCCGTGTGGGGTGTTCTGCTACACATGCATGTCGTTCGGGCTGTACAGCATGAGGCGACCTTTCGTGATGATGCACATCACCTTGGGCCCATAGCTCGGGAAGAATGTTGAGGCTTACATCGATGACATTGTGGTGAAGTCTCATGAGGCGAAACCCTGATACAAGACCTGGAGAAACCCAGCGAGCCTCAGCGCGGTGAACATGCGGCTCAACCGGAGAAGTGTGTGTTTGGGGTCCCCTCGGGCAAGCTCTTGGGCTTCCTCGTGTCCCACGAGGCATCGAAGCTAACCGAGAAAAGGTCAAGGCGATCGAGGACATGAGCCTGCAAAGACCACAGAGAAATCAGAAGCTCCTTTGGGCGGCGTGACAGCACTAGGGCCTTCACCTCCAAGTTGGGGAAGCGAGTGCTGCCTTTATTCCAGTGATGAAGAAAAAGGGGCCCTTTGAATGGACGAAGAGGCCAACAAAGGCGTTCAAGATCTCAGAGGTACCTAACCAGCCCTCCGTAATGGTGGCCCAGCATACTGAGGACCCCGGTGCTCTACCTTTCGACCCTCCCTACTCATGGTAGCAGCCCTAGTAGCGGTTAGGGAGGCGTCGGACAAAGCAGCAGCTGCCGGGTCAAAGGCGAAGCGAGGTCAGAAGACCCACAGAGACCACTACCACAGCCGAGAAGGACCAGCCGCGCTGAAAGCTTTTCGGGACGGAAGAACCCCTCCCTGGCGACCAGCCACTTGGAGGCTCCACTTGTCTCGGGGAGGCGCCACGGTCTCGGGCGCCATCGACACCGGCACTCCCAACCTCGTTGAACACCCTGTGCCCGTCGGCATAGTGTTGGGGGCCAGGCGCGGTACCCCATGCCTCGAAACTCCTCCTCACGCTATTGGTGGCCTCGCGCAAGCTCTGCGGCATTATTTGAGGCCACCCCATCAAGGTTGTCTCAGCGTACCCCTTGGAAAGGGTGCTCGGGATCCCTAACTCCAATTTGGAAGAGTCGCTGAGTGGAACATTGAAGCTGCAAGCGTTTCAGCTCAATTCAGCACAACCAGAGTCATCAGGGCAGCATTAGGCGGATTTCGTGGAAGAATGGGCGGGCGCCGGGCCTCAAGGCTGATGAGATCAATCCCTCTTCAGGGAAGCGGCGCGGACGGTTGGTTCATGTACTTGACGGGGCATTCTCCGAGCACGGCCACGTGGGCTGGTGCGGTGCTATATCTCCTACTAAAGACAAGCTCTACTAAACCGTGCAGCTCTGTTTCGGCATGGAAAAAGGTCTCAACAACATAGCAGAATATGAAGGCCTAATAGCAGGCTGAAGGCGCATGCTGCCCTAGGGTGAAGCGCCTTACCATCAAGGTGATTCACAACTCCTCGTCAACTTCTCCAACAAGGTATCTGAGCCAAGGGATGAGCACATGGAAGCCTACCTCGCGGAGGTCCGCGGATGGAGAAGCAGTTACAGGGGCTGGGTTGCGGCATGTGCCCGTGGCACCAATCGAGGTCGGCGACGCCATAAGCGAGCATCGAGGGCTACCTCGGGGCTGGCGTCGTCGAGGCGGATCTTCAAGCCCTCGGCCGTGCCATCAACATCAAGCAGCGGTGCAGCCTCGGGAGGAGCTCCCCGGCCACCAGCCTCGGGAGCCCAGTCTGTGGCCCGGCCTCGAGGCGCGCTTGCTCTTGTGGCTGGAGCCTCGGGAGGGTGCTTGGATCCTGAGCTCTGGAGCTACTTGGCGCAAGGGACCTTGCGGAGAAGGAGGAGGAAGCGGGGCGTGTGTGTGACAGGCCACAACATCTTGCATCGAGGGATGGAGAGCTCTCTTTGAGAGCGACCAAATGATGTGTCCCTGTTGCATCTCCAGGGAGCAAGGGAAGGAACTGCTCTTGGCAGATATACAGTGGAGACATGGGCATCATTCATCATCGCGGACCCTCGTTGGCAAGCGTTCAGCCAGGTTCTATTATTGCTGCGCTCAATGATGCCGTCGAGCTGAGTGAAGGCTTGCGAGGCTGCCAATTCCATGCCAAGCAGATCCATCATCAGTGGAGAGTCGCAAACTATACCCCTCGTGGCCATTCAAAGTCAGGGGGCTGGATATCTGGGCCCATTTCCTCGGGCGCCCGAGAGGCTATCGCTACCTCTACATCGCCGTGGACAAGTTCACCAAGTGGGCTGAAGTGGAAGCCGTTCGCACCATCCCGCGAGTTCTGCGGTCAAGTTCATCAAGGGCATCATTGAGCGGTTGAGGTCTTGAACTGCATCATCACCGACAACGGTTCGCGATTCTGATAACCTCTTCAAAACATCTTGTGCTAACCTTGGGGCCTTGATATGCTACGCTTGATGGCGCACCCACGAACAGCGGTCGGGCCGGCGGGCCCAGGAGGTCTTGAAGGCCTCAAGACCAGGACATTCAAGAAGAAGGCTGGAGGCCTGCGGCGGAAGGTTGGTCTGACGAGCTTGATTATGTGTTGTAGTCCATCCATGGCCGAACCAAATAGCTGGCGAGACCCGTTCTTCTGGTCTATGGAGCTGAAGCGGGGTCTGGCGTTCAACGAGGCTCAGCGATGCGCTATCACGGGGGCGGACCTCGTCTTTGGGGAGGAGCATCATCGGGAAGCCGCGCTCCGGCGGCAAGATACCAACAAGCGTTAGCGGCGATACCCTTGCCGCAACATCCACCCCGGAGACTCTCGAGTTAGGGGACCTCGTGCTCGGCGGGTTCTCTCGGGGAGGGGCTGCATAGCTCTCTCCATGTGGGAGGGCCGTTCAAGGTTGTTCATGTTTCCGAGCCCTTCTGCGGCAGGAGACTTCGGGAGAAGTGCCCGTCGGAGCGCGTGGAACATCCAGGCACCTCCGGAGGTTTACCCTAAAAGGCCCGAGCACATAAAGAAGCGAGCCTTTGTGAGCGCTCGTTTTGGAAAAGGCCCGAGCACATGAAGAAAGCGAGCGCTTGTAAGCGCTGCGTTTTGGAAAAGGCCAGGCACATGAAGAAGGTGAGCCTTTGTGAATCGCTGTGTTTTGGAAAAGGCCCAGAGCATGTGAAGAAGGCGAACGCCTGTGAAGCGCTGCGTTTTGGAGAAGCCCCAGAGCCTGTGAAGAAGGCGAACGCCTGTGAAGCGTTGCGCTTTGAAAAAGGCCCATAGCCTGTGAAGAAGGCAAGCGCCTGTGAAGTTCATCTTTCTGAGAAAGGCCCGGAGCTTGTGAAGAAGGCCAATGCCTGTGAAGCTCGCCGCCCGTGACACTCTCACGTAATAATGAGTTGGGGCTGTGTACCGCCCGGAGTCTCGAGGCGCTGGCCTTAGGCCTGGGCTCCCTCCCATGCCAGATGGCAGCACTTAGTTCCTTGTTGGTGAGAAGGCGTCGAAGACTAGATTAGGTGCAGACGGCTTTTCTCATTGCTTTCTGCAATTGGCTTTCATTCCCATTTGAAGTTTTATTGAAGTTGTTGCCGTCTTTGGCTTGTGACTCCTTGCCTTTTAAGCTCTCACCTTGATTTCTCTCGCGCAAGTCTCATGAGGAAACCACCAGGCACCCTCGAGAGTGTTTTCTGCCCTTATCGTTTGAGGCTTCCCTACGGGTCCACTACAGGAGCACCCCTCAGTCCGTGCCCCATGGGCACCATGACACAAACACAGAACACAGGTGAGTCCCTCCACAGTTGAGGCAGGAGCTACCTCTCGAGACCTAACCTTCGCAGGACATGAAGCTTTCGTGAGGCCTCGGCCCCGGAAGCAAAGGCCACGACAGCCCCGAGCTAAGTAATTTCTATCCAGCGACGTGTGGCATAAAGGCATAATACGAAATAAGCGGAGCAGATGAGAATTAACAGCAATAGTCCAAGAAGCCCCAGCAATCTCTCCTCTGTCTCCTTGAGGAAAAGGAAAAAGAACAAGGCAGTAGCGACTGCTGACACCAACTTCAGGGGAGACTCGAACGCCTCCGGGCTCGGCGGACTCCCTCTCGCGCTTCACCGGCGCGGCGGCTCGGACCGCTATCTCCCTCAGTGAGGCGTGGCGGCGGAGGCTGGTCAGCCATCGCCCGGAGGAGCCGCTGCCGAAGAAAAGTCGTCAAAGCTCGATGAACCCGACACCGCCAGCCAGCGTGCTGTCATCTTCATAAATCAGCAGGGCTGGGCCCATGTCATGATCGTCTTTCTCGAGGCAGCACCTAAGCGGCGACCATCTTCCTGAATACCCTCACGTGAGGGTGGCAGCGCCGTCAAACTTGAAGTGAAGGTGCACCGGCTGAGACCAGCAGCGAACAAGCGTTTGCCAAGCTGGGTCAGGGCCACGCTCGGCTGCGAGACCTCCAGCCGAAGCCAGGGAGGCCAGCTGCAGCAACCATCCGCTGAAGCAGAGGCCGCCCGAGGGCACGGCGGAAGCTCACCTAGGAGAGGCGAGGAAGCCGGGCCGGGTGCTGGTCGGCTCCGCCGACCACTGGCAGCTCCGGCAGCACCTCTGCCGAGTGGAGCGCTGCCTAGGGGTGTGGCGGCCGTATACGCCCCGAGCGGCCTGCCACCCGTCACAGCGCGGGAGATCACCTCCGGCTGACGCGAGCCACTATAGGAGCCACGGGGGTGCTTGCGAGGCCGGCCTCGACCAGCGCTTAGGCGGGGAGAGTCGGGCTCCACTGGCGGGCCTTTCCTTTCTCCTGACCGAGAACCTCTTTCGCGGGCCGTGAAGAAGAAGGAGAAGCAAGAGGATGGACTGGAAGGGCGGCGCCCGTCCCGTGCCTATAGCGAGAAGGCCAACCGCCGGCCTCCACGATCGCGAGTAATCATGACCCGCTTTGCATGCAGTACTTGTCAATTTGTGCAGTTCAGGGCGTCGTGGGGAGGCGGAGCCGCCCACGTCCAATCAACCCGCCACCTTGGCGCCCAAAACCCACAGGATGTTAGGGCCCAGCAGTGCCGCGCCTCGCCTCTCTACTCAGCCAAGTCCAGGTAGCGCCTTGGGCGGGGCTCTTGTCGGCGTTCTGGGAGAGGGGGTACCTAGACTTGCCTTCCTACGGCCTGCTGCGTGGCTCAAGGGGTGGCCCAGCCCGGCCCATCTTCTTTAGCACGAGCTCAAGACCCTCGCGAGGGGCCAAGCCTCGCGGGGCGGATGACAGGAAACTTCCTCAGGCACGGCCTCGTCAGGCTGGCTCGCGAGGGCGGAGTGATCAAGGCGGGGTACCTCACGAGGTGCCCATGATGCAAGCCATGGCGACCTAGAGGCGCCCAGTGAGGCGCCCGGCCAGCAGTGTCCTCATTTCCTCTTTGTTACAAAGGGCAAGCGCAGGGAGAGTATCAAGCAAAGGCATCCGTTTGGTTGCAACAAGACCAAGACCGTCATAGCGGCAGGAAGGAAGTCATCGTGGAGCCCAAGCCGGGCGTCACCACCCGAGCCTTTGACGGTGACGACCAACTGAGTCGGGATAAGTGTACTAGATGTTCCCCTTAAGAATGGTCAATTGTTGGCGCCCTTCCCGCTCAATATTTGGGAAGAGGCCCAGGGCCTTTGCCTATAAATAGGACTAGCCACCCACAGGGTAGAGGCAGCTCGGAGGCATCTCAGAGGATCCAGAGAGAGAGAGAGAGAGAGAGAGAGAGAGAGAGAGAGAGAGAGAGAGAGAGAGAGAGAGAGACTGAACTCCCCCTAGCAGTTCGTGGCACCAGCCAAGAACACCTCACCCTCGCGAGGTTGTTCTTCCTTGTATTGTTCATCATCAGCCCAAGAGGCAATCCACCACACCACACATTGGAGTAGGGTGTTACACCAGAATGGTGGCCCGAACCAGTATAAACCTTGTGTCTCTTGTGTTGTTCCTTTGGTAGTTTATATCCTAGTGAGGCGGCGAGGTGCAGGTAGGTAGGAGGCGAGATCTCCGCGTGCACCCCAGAGTTCGGACCTAGAGGGTCTGCCGGAACCCGAAATCCGACACCTGTCCAATCGTACTAGTGGAGTACTGACAACATCTGTACTAGAGTATGCAGTGCTCATAGTTGTACTCCCTCCTTCCATTTATATAGGGCCTATGTGGAGGAGAGAGATGTGAAAAAGTAAGGGGAGTGAGCTCTCATGCAAGATCCTAGCTATATACGCATTCCTAGTTAAATACGTACAATAAATATGAAGAAAGAGATGGAGAGGAGATGGAAAAAAGTACTAATACAATAGCCAACCTTATAATTTTTTTTGCGGGAAATAGCCAACCTTATAGCCCACACTACTGTATGAGTGCATATAATACATGATGGATATAGATGACATGGTAGTTCCTTATAGCCATCGACTGGCTATATTATTAACCATGCTCTAATGCGTTTTCAAAACCGCATTTGACTATTGACAAGATTAATAGTACATGAGATGTATAATGTGAAAATTGTATCATTGGAAGCTCCTTTCACGTACGTATACCTGCCTTACCCTCCCTTTCGGTCACTCACTGGCGGACCCTGTGATTTCTAGGCCCCGCATGTCAGTTACTCAATGGGTTCGGCCACGTCAGGGGATCCTCATCCGTAGTATACTCCCTCTGTTTTTATTTACTCTGCATAACATGACGCTGGCGGGGAGGAGGGACGCCGGTTTGCTCTCAATCTGCGGGTCCCACAAGCGGCCAAAACGCAAGACGAAGCGTGTTCCATTCGGTGAGCAACATGGAGGGTCCAGCGTGCCGGGCTGCAACGCGAAGGCGACAAGAGCGATGTACAGTCAAAACCGATTGACCGGGTAACCGGAACCACTATTCACACCAGAACTTTCGCTGCTCGACCTACGCCAGCCACAGCCCTAAAACCACACCTAATCTCCAGCCCCTTCCCCCACCTTTGGATCCCCTAGCCCGCATCAAGTGTCCCCTAGTTCGCCGGAAAGCCATGGTGCGCCGCAAGATCACGTACTACAAGATGCTGACGCCGGAGCGCCGCGCAGAAATCACGACGGCGGTCGACGCCAGAGACCTCTATTCCCAAGCTCGCTTTGCGGCGGGCCAATCCCCGAGTTCTCTGGAGCCAAGTTACAAGGAGGAAGAAGCCGATCCAATGTTCATGGCGGAGGTCACGGCGCAGAAGGCCCCCGATGGGTATGAGACGATGGACGTCAACTTCGTGCCGGCATCCGAGTCCCCCATGGTGCAGGCGGACCAGCGGTTCAACCTGGCGATACTAAAGGAGGACCGGGAGGCAGAGGCTCAACTCGACGCGGAGCGCGTGCATGCCGCAGCCATCGAGGCTCTCCTGCAGGCGGAGATGTCGTGGATGTGAATCGGGCGGCGGAACGTCAACTTGAGGCGGAGCGCGCGGATGCCACTACCATCGAGGCCCTCCCGCAGGCGGAACCGGACGTCCTGGACTTGAACCGGGCGGCAGAGGCTCCACTCGACGCGGAGCGCGTGGATGCCGCTCTCATGGAGGCACTCCTGCAGGCGGAACCGGACGTCCTGGACTTGAACCGGGCGGCGGAGGCTCGACTGGATGCGGAGCGCGCGGATGCCGCTGCCATCGAGGCCCTCCTGCAGGCGGAACCGGACGTCCTCGACTTGAACCGGGCGGTGCTCTCGTCCGTGCAAATTGCCCGCACGCTCCGCGTGAACGAGTAGCTGGAGGCCGAGGACAACCATGGTGCGGAGACACACGTCGGCAGCTATGGCTGGTTCACGCCGGCAGCCAAAGACGACGAGGCCATCTCGTTCCGCGAGCAGTGATAGTTTTTCTTTATGTTGTTGTTTTTATGGATCTTTTTCCGTGTAAAAACATATATTGTTATGCAAGTTGCCTGACTTGGGTCAGTCTACCATTTCAGGCGTTTGGATGAATATCCTACATCTCCTAACCCTTCTTCCTCACATCTTCTTCTTCCCCAACAGACCACCGCACGGTCCGTACGGATACTCCCCAACATGCGGTTGGATAAACATACTCTATGAACGAAAATTATGTGTCAGCAGTAGGATGGCTGAGTTTGGTTTGTTCACATGCGACAACACGTGTCAGTGAGGGTGTGTTACCTTGGTTGGGTTTGCGGCATGCAGGAGCGACTGTGCATGTGAGGGTGTGGTGCGACCGCGGCGTGCAGGAGCCACGTGTGAGGGTGCGGTGCGACCGTGACAGCCGTGCGCAAGTGTACCTCCTTTTCATTTTGAAAACATTAGGCAAGCTTGGCAACAAATGTGTGGCGAAGTATGGCAATGCAAGGCCTAGACCCAAACAGGATAAGTACGTAGTACAAGTACTACGTACTAGGAGTACTAGTGTTAAAAAAGAAAGGCGGGATTTTCCTTAGTGGGATTAATCGATACAAATCCTCATTTCACGTGTCAATTAATACGTATTTTTTTCTCCAAGGCCCAAAGAGCTAACCATCTCACTCCTCATCGCTTGATTAATGCAGCGCCATGCAAACCAACCTTCTCACTTCCGCATGCATGCAGGGGATATTAATGTCCTTGGTTGCTAGTACGAGGCAAACCCCATCAATTTTGCCTCGATTAGTGTTAGTGGCCTTTTGCAAATTGTAATTTTGATATACCGGCCTTGTGTACAAAAAAATGGAGGTAGTAACTATATTTGACTTCCATCCCCATTGCGGTGACGTCGACGATATCTCGAACGTTGTGGTTTGGCAAAGTGCGTTCGACAGAGAACACCATTGAGGGAGACCACGGTAAGTCATTCGCAAGTGCCGCCTGCAAGGCGAGACAACCACCTTATTTACATCCAGGAAGTCCGTTGAACCAAAGGACGCGTAAATGTACTAGTACTACTCATACACAATAGCGTCGTCTGTCCAGCTTAGTGCGGTGAGATGGTTTCTCGAAGAAGACGATGGAGAAGCGGAGTCTGTCGCATGTGGGGTTCCGGCAAACCCTTGAGGTTCGAACACCGGGGTGCACGTGAAGTCTTTCCCTCCTACCGATCTACGCTCTAGCTCACTAGGATCTTGCGGACGAACTCGACGAACCCACAACACAGAAAGAGACACGGGGTTTATACTGGTTTGGTCGACCGTTGTGGTGTAATACGCTACTCCAGTGTGGTGGTGGATTGCCTCTTGGGTGATGATGAACAATACAAGGGAAGAACAGCCTCCTGAGGTTGAGGTGTTCTTGTGCGTGTGAACTTGTGGTGTGAGGGTTCGATCTACCCAGGCTTGCTTCAGTTCACGCTCCGTTGCCTCCTACTGTGGTGGCTAGTCCTATTTATAGAGGCCCTGGTCCTCTTCCCAAATATTCAGTGGGAAGGGAGCCAACAACGGCGGGCGAATTTGAAGGGGGGCAGCTAGTACAAGTCATCCTGACAAAACCGGTCTTCACCTGCGAAAAGCCCTGGGTTGACGCCGTCTTGGGCTCCATAATGACCTCCGCCTTGCCGTCCTCCTGGTCTTAGTCTTGTTGCACCAATATGGCAACCTTTGCCTGATGCCTTGGTACACTTCGCCTGCGCTTGCTGTCGTGGTTCTAAGTCGGCAGATAGAATGGGGGTAGGTATTGAGAGGCAAGATCCTAGCTATGGAGTAGTTGTATCGCAAGAGATTTCTGAGTTCAGGCCCTTCTCGGAGGAAGTAACAGCCCTACGTCTCTGAGCCCGAGGCGGTCGATTGGATTATTTGCGTATGTGTTACAGAGTGCGAACCCTTCTACTGTGGAGGGTGGCTTATAAGAGTGCGCGGGACCCCAGCCAGCCCGTGTGAGAGGGTTTAAGGCGTTAAGGCTAGGCGTTCTTGGTAGCGCCCTACATAAAGTGTCATTAAGGTCATAAAGACTATTTAACTACAGACCGTTTGGACACCAAGTGGCTCTTGGACTCTTGGTGGTCGAGTGGGTCTTCATGGTTAAGTGTCTTTGAATCAGTCGAGTGGGAGTCTACCAAGTCAACTGGAAGGCTGCTTCTCTTGTGAGTGTCCTTGTGGAAGGTACCTTTGGGCAGGTCTATGACCCTACCCCAGGTACATGACTTCATCATTAGCCCCCGAATGGATCGAGGTTTGAGTGAGGAAGGAGTTGATAATCTTTCCGACCTGTTCTTCGGGTTGTGAGTGCGTCTTACTCTGGATCAACGACCTTTTGGCGATGGCATCAACCTTTCTTTCAGTCGCCTTGATCCATTCTTCACGTTTGTCGAGTGAACTTTGTGAACCTGAAGATTTCCGAGCGACGTATCTGAGGAAATCTGTTATCTGACGAGTCGCTCTGCGGTTAGCGGATTTCACGGGATCCGAATTTTGGGAAGCGCGCGATGCGGAGAAAACTGCGGCACTCGGATGGGATAAGACGATGACGCCTCGATCCTCGCGCCGCCTTTTTCGCCACGTATCGCGTCGGCGCTACCGTATGCTTGGTTCTGACAGGATTGCACTGGCCTACCAACAGCCACTCGGAAGACCCATATAAGGCGTTGGACCGGGCATTTTGAACAGTGCGCCCTCAGATTTCTCCTCTCTCCGCCTCCAAAACTTTCTCGCCACGCTCTTCGTCCGCCCAGCGCCGTAGCTCGGTTCCTTTTTCGCCGGCGACCATGGTGAAGGACAAGACTGCCGCCCTGGAACGGATGAAGAAGACGGCGGCGAAGGCCAAGGGGAGAGAGCCCAGTCGAGGCGGCTCCTCTTCGCGGTCCAAGCTGCCGCAGGGCTGGGTCCAAAGAGACTGGATCCGGTCGACCATCACCGAAAAAGACCTCACCGATCTGGCCAATGAAGGACTGATCCCCCACGGGTCGGCGAGGCTTCCGGGCACGGAGTGGCAACCGCAGCCAGAAGAGGGTGAGTGCGTCCTCTTGGCCACCCACGTAGATAGGGGGTTCTCTCTGCCGCCAAATCCTTTTTTCCGGGGGTTTCTGAACTTTTTTGGAGCGCAACTCCACCATTTCACCCTGAACTCCATTGTGTATTTGGCTGCTTTTGTTTCGCTCTGTGAGAATTTCCTGGGTTGTCGACCGCATTGGGGTCTTTTCAAGCATATATTCACCTGTCGCTCTCAGACGGTGAAGAAAATGAGCCCGAATGACGAGAAGACCCAAGTAATCCAAATGTGTGGAGGACTCGGAGTCCAAATGAGGGGGAAGAGCGCTTTTCCAGCTATGACTCTCCCCGACTCGGCTAGCGGGTGGCAGTCGACCTGGTTTTACTGCCAAGACCAGCCGACGCCAGGGCAGTCGACTGGGCTCCCTCCTTTCTCCATGAGTCGAGTGAACAAGCCGTCTTCCTTGAAGGTGTTGCCAAAGGAAAAGGCCCAAGTGAAGCTTCTGATGGAGCGTGTAGTCCAGCTTATTCGCGAAGGGTGACCGCATGGATCTCCGGAGGTTTTTCTCCGACGGCGTATCCAGCCACTCCAATACTGAGGTCATCCGATGTGGATGTACTCTGGTACGGATGATAGCACTCGGGTCCATCCGGAGGAGGTTGATGACGCCATACTGGAGAAGTGGATGACTGCCATCACAGGAAATAAAGACAACCCTCGCGGAGCTAGGAGGATTCCACCACTCGACCAGAGTTACCAACCAGACAAGGTATCATTATTTATCTTCGACTGTGATCTTGCTGCATTCATTCTGTTTTGATGTCAATTTCGTCGACTGACCGTCACCTTGTTTTGTTGTCTTCTAGGTCACCGCCGAGATGTACTCGATGCCCAACGGGGCGCAGGAAGCAGCCGAAGAAGAAGAAGGAAGTGGAGGTGAGAGTCCGGAGGAATGGGAGTCCAGCGGCGAAGAGAATGAGGAGGATGACGACTCTGATGATGAGGAGGAGGAGGAAGAAGAGGAGGAGGACGTCGAACCTCCTCGCTCAGAAGGAAGGTCCAAGTCGACGCACGACCCGGTGGCCGGGCGCGGTAAAGCGGTTGTGCCCACTGGTCAGTCGACGAAGCGACCTAGGACAACTTCTCCCGCGCCGACTGAGAAGCCGCCGAAGCAACCTCGAGCGACGTCGTCGAAGCCGGCGAAGGCCCTGCCCAAGATGCGAATGGTCATCCCCACCATCTCCGGGTAACCAACAGAGCCTTGTATTTCCTTTTTCAACATGAGTGAATTTTTAGTCGACTCGATGACTGATCAGCCGACTAATGAAATCTACAGCGCCGCTACCTCCGAGACTTCTGCCAAGCACGATGACCAAGAAATGGAGGATGCGGCCACTTCAAAAACTTGGTAAGATCTCTGAGATTTCACTTTTAGCCAACTGGAGCTTTTTAGTCGATTGGGCTTCCATGTTTATTTCTGGACCTCTCTTGCAGTTCCGCCTCACGTCATTGATCTTCCTGATGATGACGAGGATGCGCCATTGAGGAAGAGGAGGAACAAGAAAGTGCCTGTTGGCAAGGCTGCTCAAGTTGCGGCGACTCCTGAGACGTTGATTTCCGAGGGAGGCAATCCCACTCGGACTTGTGTATCTTTTGCTGTACCACTGACGAGTGCCTGACCCACTTCGTCGACTGCTGATCCACCGTCTCTCTTTGCCACACACCACGTCCCGGAAGACCAAGTAAATGCTGCTAAGGAGGCCATACGCCAGGCAGGGATCATGATGGAGCAGGTGAAAGCGGCGCGAGAGGCAAGTCAGGCGGCCTATGACGCCAGTTCAGCTCTCCAGAGCAATGTCCAAGTAAGTCAGTCATCGCTTGCTTTGTTAGGATATACTATCTGAAACTGCTTTCTTCTGGAGATTTCCATATCTATACACCCACGGGTGTGTGTGTCGTTGAACTTTTGTGGGGCACGCTGAGTGCACCCACGAGTGTAGTCCCCAAGACCATGGTCGATCGCGAATGGCTATGGTCTTTATGCTGTGATCTTCTTCACTCGACTTGGACGGACCAAGGTGAATGGAACTGTAAAACTGGTGGGGGCACGCTAAGTGCACCCACTGGGTGTAGTCCCCGAGACTATGGTCGACTGCGTGCAGTTGACTATAGTCTAAATAACTGTTTTTTTACTACGGCTGACCGCTGACGACTAGCCATGTTTTTAGAATCATAGCCTTTTTGCCTCCTTTGGTCGACTGATCGAACCAAATTGGTAAACCAGTGGGGGCACGCTGAGTGCACCCGCTGGGTGTAGTCCCCGAGACTACTGCCGAATGTTTTATTCGACCGTAGTCTTAGAAATGCTACTATTTTTCCTTAGTCACTCGAAAGTGATTTGTTTTTTATGTCTTTTGTTGCTTGACTCTTCGTAGAAATCTTGCGAGCTTGTGGCTCGCTACACTGAGTTAGAGAAAAAGCAGATTCAGCTCAACCTCGATTTGAAGCTTGCTCAGAGAATTTGCGTAAGGCACGGATGAAGCAAAAGGTATGGCTGGTGAGAATTTTGATGACTGCTTGTGTTTTTCTGCTCATTCTCAACTCTGTTCTCATTGTTGCTTTGCGATAAACTGGAAGAAACTTTGAAGAAGAAGGACCTTGACCTTGCAGAGGGCACGTATGGCCGCTTTGGAGAAAACAAAGCTCATGAAGAGAAGCTTGCCTCAAGAGACAAACTTGAAGATGAAAATGCCAAGCTGAAAGCCTCTCTTGACGCTGCTAACAAGGAAGTCACCGATCAAGAACGACAAGAATATTCTGTCTCGACAAGGTTGGCGGTGGCGGGTAAGCTTAAATGACCTGGAGATTTATCTTGGAGGGTTCGCCAAGAAGCTGTTTCTCATGCTTGAAGGTAATATATTTTATCCAACTGTCTTGCTCTCATCGGCTCATCATATGATCTTCATTTTGATTCCGAGTTGTGTTTTCAGAATTATGCCAAAACTTTGAAGAAGAAACCCGTCGAGTGGAAACCAGTTTGGACCCCATCAACTCCCCTGTGAAGGACGAAGCTGCTATGAATGTGCTCCGACTGGAGTCTCGTGTTGCTAGCGCAGTGGACTATCTTGCTCGACTGAAAGTTGCGTCGTCGCGGATCGACTCGACTCTCCGCCGTAACAGACTCTCCGTAATGATCTTGAATTTTGATGACTCGACTGAATGAGATTCCAAGTCGAGTGCAGGAATGGAAGAAGTCGCCCGCTGTGTGGTGCTGATGTTGCTTTATCTCTGGTTCGTGTCCACTGCAAAGAAGCACAACAGGACAAGCTGGTGTCTCTCAAGGATGCCAATACCAGGAAGCACGACTTCAGATCTTTCATGGAGAATTTCATCGCTGTGCTACCCGTATTGCCGACGGAATCGACCTCGACCAGTTTGTTGCACTTCCAGTCCTCCGCCGGAGGAGTAAAAAACTTCTAAGTACCACTTTAAATTTGCCTCGGAATGCCGAGTGGTTTCTGTAACCGATAAACTTTAACAGGCTTAACGCCTGAGCACCTTTGGATCCGTAGGACGTTTATCTGAACTTTATTTTTCTTTTAACATGCTTTGCTTGCCTTCGAGAGAACTTTGTTCTTCATTTCGGAAGATATTCCGTTGAAATTCCAATCGACTTGGGCTTCATCTATCTTGCAGGTAGAGATGGAACACGGACTGTGACTGACCTTGCCGTCTTTTCAGATTGGAACGGACCGTACGTTGTACTTGTGGCGAAGCTCCGAAGGATGAGGTAGCAGTCGACCTGCACCTCGTCATCCTTGCGGATTGGGATGGACGGCACGTTGTACTTGTGGCGAAGCTCCGAAGGAGGAGGTAGCAATCGACCTGCACCTCGTCATCCTTGCGGATTGGGATGGACCGCACATTGTACTTGTGGCCAAGCTAAGCCCCCGAGTGGGAGGTTTGCTCTCTACTCGGTAGGATTTTTATTACTTAGGCGAGCACTGGGCTGCAGCTAAGCCTCCGAGTGAGAGGTTTGCTCTCCACTCGGTAGGATTTCTATTTCTTTGGCGAGCACTGGGCTGCAGCTAAGCCCCAGAGTGAGAGGTTAGCTCTCCACTCGGTAGGATTTCTATTACTTAGGCGAGCACTGGGCTGCAGCTAAGCCCCCGAGTGAGAGGTTTGCTCTCCACTCGGTAGGATTTCTATTACTTAGGCGAGCACTGGGCTGCAGCTAAGCCCCCGAGTGAGAGGTTTGCTCTCCACTCGGTAGGATTTCTATTACTTAGGCGAGCACTGGGCTGCAGCTAAGCCTCCGAATGAGAGGTTTGCTCTCCACTTGGTAGGATTTCTATTACTTAGGCGAGCACTGAGCTGCAGCTAAGCCTCCGAGTGAGAGGTTTGCTCTCCACTCGGTAGGATTTTGTATTACTTTGGATGCTCGAGGCGAATCTTTGGGCTGTTATAAGCCCCCGAGTGGGAGGCTGGCTCACCGCTCGGCAGGTTTTGAATACTTAGGCGAGTACTTGGACTGCAGCTAAGCCTCCGAGCGGGAGGCTGGCTCGCCACTCGGTACGATTTTGGATACATAGGCGAGTACTTGGACTGCAGCTAAGCCTCCGAGTGGGAGGCTGGCTCGCCACTCGGTAGGATTTTGGATACTTAGGCGAGTACTTGGACTGCAGCTAAGCCTCCAAGTGGGAGGCTGGCTCGCCACTCGGTAGGATTTTGAATACTTAGGCGAAGCGGATCCGCAGCTAAGCCTCCGAGTGGGAGGCTGGCTCGCCACTCGGTAGGATTTTTTTTTACAAACTTAGGCGAACCGGATTCGCAGCTAAGCCACCCACTGGGGGAAATTACAACAAAAAGCAATATTAATCACTGGGAAAATTATAACATTCTTGTCTTTAGATAAACAAACTACAAAAGTACTTTTATTACATCTCAACCGAATGAGTTTTATGTGTAAAAGGGCGGAGCAGCCCGCGTTCCAAGCTCGAGGCTCGCCGATCCGGCGATCAACGTTGTAGAGATGATATGCTCCGTTGTGGAGGACTCTTGTGACGATGAAGGGACCTTCCCAAGTGGGAGCAAGCTTGTGTGGTGTCTGTTGATCCACTCAGAGGACCAAATCTCCCTCTTGGAAGGCTCGACTCTTCACATTTTTGGCATGGAATCGACGCAAGTCTTGCTGATAGATAGTCGAGCGGATCAAGGCCATCTCTCTTCCCTCTTCCAAGAGGTCGACGGCATCTTGTCGGGCTTGTTCTGCTTCCTCTTCAGAGTATAGCTGGACTCGAGGCGCATTGTGAAGCAGGTCACTCGGTAGAACCGCTTCAGCTCCATAAACCAGGAAGAATGGAGTTCTCCCAGTCGACCGATTAGGAGTGGTCCTCAATCCCCAGAGAACTGATGGAAGTTCGTCGACCCAAGCTCCTGCTGCGTGTTTGAGATCACGATCGGCCGAGGTTTCAGCCCTTTGAGAATGAGGCCGCTTGCACGCTCGCTTGTCCATTCGACCGAGGATGAGCCATCAAGCATAGTCGACCAGCGTGCCTTGAGAGGCGCAGAAGGCTTTGAACTTGTCATTATCGAAGTTTGACCCATTGTCAGTGATGATGCTATGCGGAACTCCATATCTGAATACCAACTCTCTGATGAAGCTGATAGCAGTGCATGCATCGAGGTTCTTGATGGGCTTGGCTTCGATCCACTTGGTGAACTTGTCGACTGCTACTAGCAAATGAGTGAAGCCGCTTTTGCCAATCCTCAACGGTCCAATCTTGTCCAATCCCCAAACAGCGAAGGGCCAAACGAGTGGAATGGTCTTCAAGGCTGAGGCTGGCTTGTGCGACATGTTGGAATAGAACTGACATCCTTCACACTTGTCTACTATTTCTTTTGCCATTTCATTGGCTTTCGCCAAGAAAATCCCGCCGGTATGCTTTAGCCACAATGGTCCGAGAGGACGATGATGGCCACAGTCCCCGAGTGGATATCCTCAAGAATTATCTGACCTTCTTACGGCGTGATACACTTCGGCCGACTCGATCGCGCTTTCTCTCATAATTGTCCCTTGATTACTGTAAAGGCCTTGGATCGACGGACGATCTGTCAAGCCTCTTCTTCGTT
The DNA here is from genome assembly GCA_021605205.1 of Aegilops longissima. NCBI lineage: Eukaryota > Viridiplantae > Streptophyta > Magnoliopsida > Poales > Poaceae > Aegilops > Aegilops longissima. The sequence continues at coordinate 100,940,405 of CM038679.1, read as the reverse complement.
CTCTGGGAGCTCTTTCCTAAGGATATATGCGATGTACGGCACTGTCCAGTCGGGAGTGATGACTACAACTTCCATAATTAGGTCGACCACGGCTGGGACCTCAACTTCAGTCGGATCATTGGCGCTCTTTTGCTGCGGGGCTTCTTCTGTGAAAGGATCCTCCTGCACTGATGGAACATGAATGTGTTCTAAAAATACATCACTGGCAATGGCTTCCCTCTTGGACCCTATCTTCGCCAAATCATCCGCAGCTTGATTTTTCAGTCGGGTATATGATGAAGCTCTAACCCTTGAACTTCTTCTCCAGCTTTCTCACTGCATTACAATAACCTGTCATAGCTGGGCTTCGACATCCCACTCCTTCATCACTTGATTAACAACCAGATCTGAGTCGCCATAAACCATAAGGCTATTTAACGCCGAGTGAAATGGCCATGCGCAACCCATACAGAGTGCTTCATATTCTGCTTCGTTGTTGGAAGAATCAAAGTGAATCGAGAACATACTTGAGCCTATCTCCTCGGGGAAACCAATACAACTCCTGCACTAGAACTGTTCAAAGATCTTGGAACCATCGAAAACATAGTCCAAAGTGTTCCGAGTGAACTTGGGTCGAAGCTGCTGTTCAGTCCACTCGGCGAGGAAATCTGCTATTGCTTGGGACTTGATGGCTTTTGCCTCGAATTTGATATCAAGGGAAGGAGTTCAATCGCCCATTTTTCCACTCGACCAGCTTGCATCTCTGTTTGAACAATTTCCGACAAAGGGCGTCACGACGATCGTAATGGAATGATCGGAGAAATAATGAGCAACCTTCTTCGTGGTCATATAGATCCCATAAATAAGCTTCGATAATGAGGATATCTTTGATTTGACGGGTCAAGATTTCTTGAAAGATAATAAACCGGGCGTTGAACTTTGAAAGCTTTTCCTTCTTCTTCCGCCGACCGTAAGTACGGTATCGACGACTTGTCCAAAGGCTGCAATGTAAAGCAGCAAAGGCTCCTTGCTGATTGGATCAGCAAGCACCGGTTGGTGGAGAGCGAGCTTTGAGCTCGCAAACGCTGCATCAGCTTCTAGAGTCCACTCGAACTTGTCTCGACTTCTTCATCACCGGTAAAGAGGCAATGCCTTTTCACCGAGGCGAGAGATGAATCGACTTAAAGCGCCAAGCATCCAAGAAGTTTCTCGACATCGCACACACGCATGTATGCTTCATTCGAGTATGGTGCCAACCTTTTCGGGTTAGCATCGATTCCTCGCCGAAACGAAAACCGAGTAACTTTCCACCAGAACTCCAAATGTACACTTTGATGGATTAAGCGATATCATACCTCCTGAGATTGTCAAATGTTTCAGCAAGGTCAGTCAACAGGTCGGAACCCTTTTGTGACTTGACCACTATATCATCCATGTATGCTTCCACATTCCGACTGATTTGAGTGAGAAAACACTTCTGAATCATCCTCATGAATGTGGCTCCGGCATTCTTAAGACCGAATGGCATGGTGACATAACAGAAGCACCCGAACGGAGTGATGAACGCAGTTTTAATCTCATCGGGTCCATACATACGGATCTGATGGTACCCGGAATAGGCGTCTAAGAAAGACAACCTCTCGCATCCCGTAGTTGAGTCGACTATTTGGTCGATGCGAGGAAGAGGGAAATGATTTTCGGGCAGGCCTGATTGATATGCTTGAAATCGATGCACATGCGCAACGACTTGTCCTTCTTGGGGACCATGACAACGTTGGCGAGCCACTCGGAGTGGTAGATCTCTCGGATGAACTCTGCTGCTAGAGTCGAGCCACCTCCTCGCCAATGGCCTTTCTTCTTCCGACGGCGGACCAAGATACTCTTTAACTGGTTGGAATTTTGGGTCTACTCGCAGCGATGCTCAGCCAACCCCTGAACACCCGCATGTCGTGAGCTTCCATGCAAAGATGTCCAGCTTCTCACGGAGGAACCGGATGAGCGCTTCTTCCTATTTTGAGTCGAGTGTTGTTGAGATGTTGGTTGGAGCAGCGTTGGGATCACGGGTGAATGTGAACCTGTTTCGCTTCGCCAATGACCGAATGTCGACTCAGAGGCGGGCTTCTTAGCTCGCAACAAATCACTCGGATCTGCAGTTTTCTCGATACTCTTGTAGCTCGACCATCGCTAATCGAAAGCATCGCGATCTTAGAGCCTTCTGGAAGCACTCCTCTGTCTTCTTCCGATTGCCCGTGATGGTGATCATGCCTTTGGGACCGGCATCTTCGCTTAAGATACATGTAACATGGACGGCCATGAAACGCGCATAAGCTGGTCTCCCTAGAATAGCGTGATAAGTGCTCTAGAAATCCACGACCTCAAAGGTCAACTTTTCTTTCCGGAAATGCTTTGAATCACCAAAAACTACATCAAGAGCAATTTGGTCGAGTGACTCAGCCTTCTTTCCAGGAATGACTCGTGGAAGCTCATGTTATCGGTATCGAGTCCGACATCGGAATGCCCATCCCTTTCAACGCTCACAGATAATATATTCAAACCACTACCACCATCCATCGTGACTTTGGTCACCGAGTGCCTTCGACAACCGGGTCGACCACCAATGCTTGCCTCCTGGGGTGGCAATGTGCGTCGGGTGATCGACTAGTCGAATGTGATGGCGGTCCGGGACCATTTCAGATAATTGGGAGTCGCCGAGCAACCAAGTTTACTTCCGATTGATAACCTTCAATCGACTTTTGCTTTCGACGTCAAGAAAAATCATCGTGGTGGAATTGACCGGGATATCCACCATCACGCCATCTCTATCCTCAACTTTGTCTCTCCTTATCCTTATCCTTGGGCTGTTTCCCTTGAACCGCTGAATCAAGAGCCGACAACTGCCGAGTGGTATGTTTCGGGTAAATGAGTTTACCCTCTTCATCTTTCTTTGTATGAATATGACATGGTAAATCCAACACATCGTTCCCATCCTGGTCTTTCACCTTCTTAGGGTTCCAAGGACCCTTGGGTTTCCCCTTGAACTTTCCTGACAAACACTCGGGCAAGATCTTCCCAAGTGTAAATGTTGTTGGGTGCTAACTGATTCAACCACGCCCTGGCTGAACCTTCCAACATAAGAGGTAAATGCTTCATGGCTACCTCATCGTTGCCACCACCGATCTGAACTGCCACTCGGTAATCTTCAAGCCAGGTGTCAGGCTTGGATTCTCCAAAGAACTTGTCGACTCGATCGCCAACCTGAAATTGGTGGGAATCACTGCAGCCGATGGCTCTGCGAAACACTCGGGTCCCGAGACATGGACTCTGCATCGAAGGAACGTCTCTATCATGGCCGCCTCGGTGAGCTCTGCTCTGCCGACCAAACCTTGAACGATAATGGATCTCGCGTCAAAGCCTGCTCCACGGGTCGACCGAACTCTTCGCCCAAAGACTGCTTTGGCGTCTGTCATCCTGCTGCCGAGGAGCGATAATCCACCCCTTGGGGGAGGAGTGGGCACTCGACGTCGATCATTGCGATCGAATCTGTGCTCATACTGCTCGCGGCCCTTGTATTGATCGTCACGCCGGCCCCCACGTTCCTCACGCCTCGGGGGCGATCTTGGACTATGGGCCGACTGGAATGAATTCGCAGCGACGGATCGGCTGTGAACCCTGTTCCGCGATCGACACAACTGTGTTTTGATCTCCTGTTACCGGAGCAAATCTCTGATTTGCTGCAAACCTCTACCTGCCTCCGACTGGGAAGGCTGAATTGATTCCGCTATACGGGCGGCAGCTGCTAAATTCTGAATCGGAGTTCGATATACCTGGGTTGGTGGTTGAAAGAGCTGGCGTCGACTGGATTCTCGAATCCTCGATCACAGACGCCGCCCGATACTCGCTGAAGATTCTCCAGTCGAGTGCGCTCAGCCAGGTTGGCCAAGCGCCAGATCCTCCAAGGCGCGAGCCTCGGGGGTTTCTCCAACGATAGGAGTGTGAAGTGCATCCATGTTCCGACGACGAAGTTCTTCCTCTCGAGCGAAGTGAGGGGCTCGCAAGTACTCTTCATGGGCTTGCACCGATCGCTTCCACCGCCACCTTCGCTGGTGCGGGTGAATCCAGGGGACTGCATGGTCCATCGACCATCGGAACCTCCGCCGCCGGGTCATCGCTATCGCATTCGACGCTGTCTCACGGAGCCACCGACAGGTCGAACAGGCCAGAGAGATTCGTCGAGCTCGATTGCCGCGACTTGGGGATGGCCGACTGGCGGGCCACCGCATGCTTCACCCACCTGAAGCCTCGACCGACCAGAACGCTTGCGCCGGTGGGAGACTGGGAGTGAAGACGGCGCAGGAGCCGACCCATACTGGGTCGATGGTTGCCGCTTGAGGACGCCGAGGACACATGCGCGAAAGTGCGCCCGATGGGTGGGGCGGCGCGGCCCACGCCGAGTGGAGCCTCCTGAAGTTGCGGAGTCGTCGGGCGATTTAACGTGAGCGCACCGAGACGGATCTCGTGGCCGTCGATCAGAACTCCACCAAACCATGATGCCGGAGATCAAGAGAATCCCAACTTCTCCAACACCGCTAGAACACCTGCCCCACGGTGGGCGCCAACTGTCGTGGTTCTAAGTCCGACAAGAGAATGGGGGTAGGTATTGAGAGGCAAGATCCTAGCTATGGAGTAGTTGTATACGCAAGAGATTTACTGAGTTCAGGCCCTTCTCGAAGGAAGTAACAGCCCCACGTCTCGGAGCCCCGAGGCGGTCGATTGGATTATTTATGTATGTGTTACGGGTGCGAACCCTTCTACCGTGGAGGAGGTGGCTTATATAGAGTGCGCCAGACCCCAGCCAGCCCACGAAAGGAGGGTTTAAGGTACGTTAAGGCTAGGCGTTCTCGGTAACGCCCTACATAAAGTGTCATTAAGGTCATAAAGACTATTTAACTACAGACCGTTTGGACACCGAGTGGCTCTTGGACTCTTGGTGGTCGAGTGGGTCTTCATGGTCGAGTGTCTTTGAATCAGTCGAGTGGGAGTCTACCAAGTCGACTGGAAGGCTGCTTCTCTTGTGAGTGTCCTTGTGGAAGGTACCTTTGGGCAGGTCTATGACCCTACCCCAGGTACATGACTTCATCACTTGCCTCCTTAGCACCAAAGAGGAAATGGGGACATTGCGCGCACTTGCGCCTGCCTGGCACCCGCCTGGCGCCTTTTGTCATGGCTCACGTCACGAGAGTCTCATGAGGTTTGCCCCGCCTTGATATCTCTGCTCCTCGTGAGCCTGCCTGGCTAGGCCACTCCAGAGGAGGTCTTGCGTCGTCCGCCTCGCGAGGGTCTTCGATGCTTTGTTGATGAAGATGGGCCGTACAGCCTGTTTCTTAGCCACGCCAGTGGGCGCGGTAGGCAAGTCTGGGATTCCCATTCCCGAACACCGGTAGCCGGTGTTGCAGGCGGTCCCCAGACCTGCCACTGCTGACAACTGGCAACTAAACGGCCGCATTGCCATCTTCATCAACAAGGCATCCAAGACCTTCAGAGGTCCAAGCTCGCGAGGCGGATGACGCAAGACTTCTTCAGAGTGGCCTAGCAGGCGGGCTCACGAGGAGCGGAGATATCAGGAGGGCAACCTCACAAGGCACTCGTGACGTGAGCCATGACGAACGGTGCCAGGCGGGTGCGAGGCGGGCACCAGTGCGCACAGTGTCCCCATTTCCTCTTTGGTGCTGAGGAGGCAAGTGTAGACGAAGAGTACCGAGGCATCAGGAAAAGGTTGCCATATTGGTGCAACAAGACCAAGACCAGGAGGACGGCAAGGTGGAGGTCATCATGGAGCCCAAGACGGCGTCACGCGCCAGGCTTTTGGCGAAGACCGCTTTGTCGAGATAGCTTGTACTAGCTGTCCCCCTTTAAATTTGCCCGCCGTTGTTGGCTCCCTTCCCGCTCAACATTTGGGAAGAGGACCAGGGCCTATATAAGTAGAGCTAGCCACCACTGTAGAGGCAAGCTCATCTGATCCGAGCTTGATCCAACAGATCGAGAGCCTAGTCGCAAGAACACCTCAACCTCAGGAGGCTGTTCTTCCCTTGTACTGTTCATCATCAGCCCAAGGGGCAATCCACCACCACCACCTTTGGGTAGGGTATTACACCTAGCGGTGGCCAGACCGATATAAACCCGTGTCTCTTTCTGTGTTGTGAGTTCATCGACCTCGTCCGCAAGATCTAAGCGAGCTAGAGCATAGATCGGTAGGAGGGAAAGACTTTGCACGCACCCCAGTGTTTGAACCTTAAGGGTTTGCCGGAAGCCCATATCCGACATTTGGCGCGCCAGGTACGGGTGCGCTGTAGTTTCCCTTCTGTCGGTTCATTGCTCCATCGCTCCATCGTTTCCATGGCGGACGCTCGCCGTGCTCGGGCTGAGCATCGGGCTGCCCTCTCCGCCCGTGTCGCTCTGACGGCCCCTGTAGGTGGGCCACCTCGTCGCTCTCCGTCACCCGTCGCCAACGCCGCCACCGGCCCGGCAGGGAACGAGCAGCAGGCGTCCTCGCTGCATCCTTTGATGTGGGGTTCCAGCAAACCCTTGATGTTCGATCACTGGGTTGCGCGCGAAGTCTTTCCCTCCTACCGATCTACGCTCTAGCTCGCTAGGATCTTGCGGACGAACTCGACGAACCCACAACACAGAAAGAGACATGGGGTTTATACTAGTACGGGCCACCGTTGTGGTGTAATACCCTACTCCAATGTGGTGGTGGATTGCCTCTTGGGCTGATGATGTACAGTACAAGGGAAGAACAGCCTCCTGAGGTTGAGGTGTTCTTGTGCGTGTGAACTTGTGGTGTGAGGGTTCGATCTACCCAGGATTGCTTCAGTTCAAGCTCCATTGCCTCCTACTTTGGTGGCTATTCCTATTTATAGAGGCCCTGGTCCTCTTCCCAAATATTGAGCGGGAAGGGAGCCAACAACGACGGGAGAATTTGAAGGGGGATAGCTAGTACAAGCTATCCTGACAAAAGCTGTTCGCCGCGAAAGCTCCTCGGGTGACGCCTGCCTTGGGCTCCACGACACCTCCGCCTTGCCGCCCCTCCTGGTCTTGGTCTTGTTGCACCAATATGGCAACCTTTGCCTGATGCCTCTGTACTCTTCGCCTGGGCTTGCCTCCTTAGCACCAAAGAGGAAATGGGGACGCTGCACGCACTTGTGCCCGCCTAGCACCCGCCTGGCACCATTCTTCATGGCTCATGTCACGAGAGTCTCGTGAGGTTTGCCCCGCCTTGATATCTCCGCTCCTCATGAGCCTGCCTGGTTAGGCCACTCCAGAGGAGGTCTTGCGGCGTCCGCCTCGCGGGGGTCTTGGATTCTTTGTTGATGAAGATGGGTCGTACGGCCTGCTGCTTAGCCACGCTGTGGGCCGCAGTCAGGCAAGTCTGGGGACCCCCGTTCCCAGAACACCGACAGAGTCAGCGAAGAGTGAAATGATGGTTGCTTCGTCTGTGCTTTGTGATTTGACGCCTCACTGCTTTGTGATTTGTGATAGAAGGGACAGGGGAGTAGACTCTGTCCTCTATACTGTACATGCGTACAAGCACGGGATAAAGAGGAGAGATGTTGCATTTTTTTATTCCTTCAATCAATCAATCAGGGAGCTCCGGTTCCATCCGTTTGGCTTTGGCAACACCGTCCACAATGGTTCCCACGATGCCAAAAGCTATTTTCACATTTGGCTACACATTGTGGATGGCCTTAACCGCACCCTTGGTTTTAATCCTCTGTGCTATCTATACAAATCCCAATTATATTGATCTAAAAAATTATAGAATCAAGATTAGTAAAAAGGTGGTGATTTTGCTGCGCGGATGGTGGGGGAGGTTTCTTATTTTTAGAGGACGTTGTCCTAGCAGTTTGCTAACATGCGGTCCTAGTGTCATTTCTTTACCAAGCTGATCCGCTTCCCACATGAGGCAGAACAACGGCAGAAGCAACACGTGGTTAACTTGAAGAAGATGAGGGAGAAGCGGATTCAGCAACGAGTGAAATGATGGTTGCTTCGTCCCTCCAACTTCTTTTTTTAGCATTATTACTTCGTCCCTCCAACTTAACTGCGGGAAAGGTGCAGCTTTTTGATTTGACACCTCATTCTCATTACTACGCCGGCGCCATGACTGGGTGCTTCACCCCGGCTGCTCTGCACTGTGTTCCGATATGGCACGTGGACCCGGTAGCTTGATGCCCCACATGTCAGCGAAAGGGACTAGAAGATTTATGAAAGCGAGCGCTCCACTCTTACGACGGAGGAGTACACGACACGACGGCCCAGTGAACTATCATTTGTATTGTATATAGTACTATAGTTTTGCTGTTTCGCACGATCCATCGATACAAACCCGATTAAACAGGAAAGGGCGGGATTTTTCCCGCGCGGTATATGATACTGGCCATACATTTCAAAGGCAATTTTAATGTATGCAAACTGAATAATTAAGTAACAATATGATATCTAGTAAAACTAAAAACACATATGATTTATTGTGTTAGAGTGTAGTAGTAGTGTTGTATTGCATAGTTGTTAGAGGTAACATGCGAGAATGTGTAGAGATGTAGTTTTGGAGGGCCTATAGAGAGAAAAGCATAATACGTTCACCGAACTTCAGAATAATCTGATTACGGTCACTATATACGTTTTGTGGTGATTATACGGTCACTTGCTCACGGTTCAGCATCAGATTGCACTCTGTTGACCGGCCAAATAGTCTGCGTGGCACCATGTTGACTAGTTAAATTGACCATGTTCCTTGTGGGTCCCATCTGTCATTTCACATAGGGAAAAGGTCAAATAAACACAAATTTACGCAGGCGCGACGAGACTCCACCCCGTGCGCGGGAATCACCTGGCTGTGTATGTGTCTGTCAGGGCCTGATGTGTGCGCATGCACGTGTAGGTTGAGCACTTGAGCGTGAGAGTATGTGTTGGTCGTGTGGTGTACTGGTGTGTGCACGCATGCATGCGTGTGTGCGTGTGAGTGTTGCGCGCGTGCGTTGCTACGTGTGTACGCGTGAGTGTTGCGTGTGTGCGTGGGTGCATGTGTTCGTGTGAGTGTTGCGTGCATGCAGTTCATGTGCATGTGTGCGTGTGTGTATAATCACCACACCAGCTCCTGTGTGTTAAAACAGACGGCTCAGCATACCAATACAAGGCCACCTTATCCGCTGTACCCGCGGTCATGACTTCGAACCACCGTCCAATATTGTTTTGTCGTTTGTTTCCATTCTTACTAGCAAGATGCCCGTGCGTTGCACATAACATCAAGATGCATTTGTATGAATAGTTTATCTTGTGAGAGAAAAGGATGAACGAGGGAAGGCCTTATTTGCAAATGTGGAGAGGTGTGTGGGTACATCTTAGGAAAAATTGTCATAGTTTCTTTCCAATCCGTCAGATAAAATCGGATGACCTATATTCTTGTAGATGGCAGGCACACCATCATCACCAACTCTGTTTTTATAAGAGTGTATTTTATCCCTACTCTTACAAAAAGCATAGTAGGTGATGGTCGTGTGCCAGCCATCCTGCAATATAGGCCGTCCGATCTATATCTGATGCATAGGAAGGAAACTATGGCAATTTTGCAAAAAGATACCCACACCCCTCTCCACACTTGCAAATAAGGCCTTCCCTTGTTCATCCTTTTCTCCCACAAGATAAACTACTCATACAAATGCATCTTGGTGTTCCGTGCAACGCATGGGAATCTTGCTAGTATTTTATAAGAGTGTAGATGTAGAGTAGATACAAGCCGACAGGTGGGCCTGATGGTAGTGAGATAATGTGAGGTAACACTAGATGTGCCACGTGGAGCGTTTAACTGGTCAACTAGTCGTGTCTTGAGCAAATACAGAGTTGTACGGTGATCCCGTGACTATATAATAACCCCAAAACGTAAATGGTGACCGTAATGAGTGGATTCTGAAGTCCAATGTATGTATCGTGCTTTTCGCTTCAAATACAATGATTGTCACTGTATATATCATGAGAGAAAGATGAAACATGCGTGAATGTGCTGGGGGCTTACTTTTAGAGGACCTGGAGATAGTTTGTGTGCGTACGTGAAAGGGGCGTAGAGGGGGGTATGCGATGCAGAGAGAGATGCTCTTTGTTTCTCTTTATTATGACTAACTTTATATATAGTATAAAAATATACAAATTCACAATGCAGAATAAATATCATTGTGGGCACCAAGCAATGCAAGCGTTCATACTCCTCCATATAACTTTGTAATGTTGTATATATGTAGAAATTCTAAAATCTTTTTTTGGCCACACTTTATTCAAAAGGAATGTTGTATGTGAAATAAATGTGAAGAGAGGGCTTTTTAGATCAATGGGGTACGTGATGTAACATGTGTGAATGTGTAGTTGATGCATTTGGCAGGGCCTAGAGAGGTATGTGTGTGCATTACGTATTCGAGAGAGGCATGGATAGAGGGGACTACAGGGGGGGGGCGTGGGAGAGATAGCACGAGAAATGAGAGTGGTCTAGAGAGAGAGAGACGAATATGACGTCACGGCGAGAGATTCCCTTGAGTGTGTATATGCAAGGGGGAGTGGATAGAGGCACGAGGAGAATATATTTTTTGTGTGTGCTATCTGTGTTGGTATGTGTTTGTGTGAGAAGATAACGAGACATGGGGTCAGAGGGTGTGTCACCGCGTGAGGTCCGGAGGGTCGAGGTGAGGCCCTTCGTTCTGTTCCGTCCTGCGCCACATTGGTCGGCCTGTGACGCATTTAGGGAGACCCATGGATGACTAGTCGTACAAGACAAATATAGCATAATTGTGAAGTACTCTATGTCCACTGGCAAAGCCGGCTAGGATTTGTAACCCTAGGTTCTCGGACTAAGGTAACCCCTTTATCTCTGATATTACTATTCATCCAACCTAACTTTAAGGGGCATCCTACAGAATGCTCTGCTAGAATCATACTCGTCGATTAGGAAGAGAGGTGTGAGACAATGCGTGAGAGACATGCCTAAAGATAATGTGCGTACATGAGACACGTAGGCAGGTCTATGTATATAGAAAGGGTCGATGGGATTGCGTGTGTGTATGCTTGCGAGAGGAAGAGTGCTTGTGATAAAGGTTAGTGAAAATAGTCGTAAATGGTTACGAGAGGGAGGGAGGGTTATATCGAGAGCATGTGGGCGAGAAAGACACCTCGGGAGAGAGTGTGTGAGCATGTCTGAGAGACCACGATGGAGACAGAAACTACACGTACAAGACTGCTGTACACATTGATTAAAGATATAAATTGTATCCAAATATTAGGATGGGATCATGACATATGCAATTCGCATAAGGAATGGTCAGTGATCCATCAGACATCTAGATTCTATCGAATTTGAGCATGTCTATGTTATTATTCGACACAATTGATCCACATAGTTAGTATTTTGAACTCCAGACAATGCATCGCTTTAGCAATCGAATATAAAGTGAGTATAGTTCATGTTGTCTGTGTAAAGCACATTATACATACGGAAGTTACACAATGAACATTATAAATAGCTACCTATGAACTAGCATACATTTGAATTCAACTTAAGGTGGTTTTAAAAAAATCGAATTCAACATGAAGTCCATTCAATTATTTGAATTTGATATCATGGCATTTGTAAATCATACCTAAATTATTGGGGCACCAATCTTTGCTCTGATTTTGTAAATAATAGCATATGTAGTCGTGTACAAAATATATTCTAATTTAGCTCCTCCATTCCAAAATAATCGTAGTTATAGGATTTTCAAGTGTCAAAATTTCAAAAAGAAGCGGATAATTTAATGAGGTTTTCAAACATACAAGGTCAAATTTAATGTTGTCTATTTAGGTTAATCCTCAAAGTTCAAGAGTACTCTAAATGTGAATGCTTGTGTTTCAAAATCTCGAAGGAAGTGCCAAAAGAGCCTCTACTCACCCGAAACCACGTGAGACCAATGTTTGGCAGTACAAGGAAATTACTTTTCTAATAACTCTGACCCGTGAAACCTACCGGCCCGACGTCTAAAGGTCTAAACCGTGGTAGGTTGTAGCTTCATCTAGACGCCATGCAACCGCCTCTGAAAAACATTCATACACAATGGCCGCCTAAGCACACATGCGCGTGGCCGAAATTGCTCCCGCCCACTATTTGGGACACCAGGGATTACCATCCTACCCCCAACCCGCAGTAGGTCTGAAATTTAAGAGGGGGGCAAAGTTTGTACTTACCCCAAAGTTCAAACAAGCGTGTCCCATCTTCTGTTCAAAAAAAGCCAAAAACAAGCGCGTCCCAGACCGAAACATGGTTCTCCCCCCTCCCCCCCACCCACCCATCTGATTCCCCATTCGTACTCCGTGGGTGCAAAAACTACCTCTCCACCAGCCGCGAAACCCCGGCGTCCTCCGTCCGCCACCCCATTCCACCCATCAACCACCGCCCTCCTCCATCACGCCGGAGCCGACACCCCGACGTCGTCGTCCACTGCAACTCAACCGCAACACCCTCCACGGCTAGTAGTTGAAGCCGAGGCTGAGCCGTCCGTACCCAATCCAGTTCAACCACGTCGTCCTGCGCCTCACCGCTGCCGCTCCAACTTCGCCACCCTCCACCACATCGGAGCTGTTCCTGCTACACCGTCCTTCACCGCCTCGGATCTGCTTCCTCTTCGCCAACATATGGCCACGGCAACACAGTCAACTATTTGGCCATGGGTTCGTCCAGGCCTGCACCCTCCAGAACATCAGTTTCCCGGCAAAAAGAAGAAGATCGGTGCGACATGTGGAGGTGACCACACCGGCAACCGGAAATGGTACTCCTCTTCCCTTATTCGTGCAAATCTTACGTGTCTGCTTGCATGGTATTCATCCCACAGAAGACACTAGTTGACCGCTTCTTCTTGATACTAGATGTTCCTAGTAACTCGCGATGCACAAGGTTTCTCCTCATATACTATTTCACCTTATCTAGAGGTCCATCGCCCCCCTGAATTTCAATTCCTGGCCAGTTGATTCCCAATTAACGAAAGCATTCCCCGGCGTAACAGGTGCTAGTCCGCCTATTACGCCGAGGAAGCAGCGCCTTGGTGTTTATCTTAGGGGCGTGTGGGGCCTAGAGCTACTGGCGCCCGATCTGGAGGTCGGCCGGGATTAAAGGGATGGCCTGGGGGCGCTGCCAAGCACGGCGGTGGTGTGAGGTTGAGGGGTGGGCGGGCGGCGGAGGCAGGGGTCTGGGCCGGTGGTCACTGGCGGTTCAAGAAAGATCGTCAACAGTGACTGGCGGGAGGTAGACGAAGGCAATCTGCCCATTCCTTATAGATCGGACAGTTCATTAAAAAAATCGACTGACCAATTTATTTTCAGTGGACTGTTATCTTAGATATGACCACATGTGGTGGTGTACTTGAGGAGTACCTGCATTTCCTGTGCTCATATATTACAAAAACATACGGAGTAGAATCTAATTTTGTTTGCCATGCAAAGTTCTAGAGCTATCATATGTCTCCTGTCATTTATTTTTCAGCCACCTGCTATCTGCTACTTTTACAGTGCACTAGTTCTGCACACACTTCACCCATACTCTCACTATTGTGTTTTTATGCAAGGGTATTTCAGACCCTGCCTTGACAGAAGCAGAAAAGATAAGAGAGAAGTCGCTCCCGCGTGGTACGCGGCTAAGCCAGACACGTTTCAAGATTTTAAAGGGTGTAGTGTCAGCAGATGGAGACGGAGAACGTAGCTCTGGAGTTGATGATCTCGCTCGCCATGAACCACCATCCCAGGTGCTTGCTTTAACTTCACGGTGTCATACGTGGTTGCATGTTCCATATGGTGTCTAGCTTGTATTCGAAAGGCCGAAGTCGGTCTTTATTAAGATAAGGAAAGATATTTTTTACATGAACCACCATCCCGTGAGCACCAGAAGACAAATAGCTAGTCAGGACACTGGCCGAGCTAGTGACAAGCCCAGCAAAGAGAGGCATCACCTGGAAGCCAACTAAAAAGCCGCGATGGTGGCGAAGCAGCCCGCCTCCCACCAGGCTCTTAGGTCCTAGATGATCATGCTCACCACTCCAGCCGGATGTCTAGCTTGTATTGCTTCCAATTTGGTTAAATTGAATCTACTAAGCTTACACATTATACCTTTGAAGATGACATGCCTTTCTGTTTTTGGTACATACTAGTAAATCTGTGTATTAACCATGTTCTTACATCAAACTAGTGTTCTTGTGTATCCCTCATCAATCACTTATGATGAGGTAGTCAGGTAAGTGGAATACTCCTCATTTAAAGAATGCAGCGTCAGCCTCCTGACATGATTCTCAAGAAACAACAAGGCTAGACGAAGATAGTGAACGTAGCTCTGTAGTTGATTACCGCATTTCCCCTACACTAGCATCGCAGGTGCTTGCTCTAACTTGGCAGAGTGATATGTGGTTGCATGTTGCATATGGTGTCTAGATTGTAATTCTTCCAATCTGGTTAAACTGCATGTGCTATTCTGCTTAGCTTATACATTATACCTGTTAATGTGACATGCCTTCCTGTATTTAGTACATAGTACATCTGTCTATTAAGCATGTCCTCACATAAAACTATTGTTTTTTTGTATCCCGCAAAAATCAATATGACGAGACACCTTCAGTATATGCAGTGTGATATTAGTTGCATCTTTGATATGATTTATAGCATGCGCTGCTTCTAATTTGTTGAAATGCCATTTATGATGGGACACTTTTAACTTGGCAGAGTCATATTGGTTGCATCTTTCACGTGGTGTCTAGCTTGCATTGCTTCTTATTTGGTGAATTGGTTTCTGCTTAGTTTACACAAACAGTCGTGAATATGCCATGCCGTCCTGTTTTTCGTATTATTCCATCCTAGAATCATGTGTTTGCCTTACATCAAAGTAGTGATTGTCAGTATCATGCACGAATGAGTTATGAAGAGTGAATTTTATTGCTTTTTCTTGTCGATTTTACTTGACAATTCCAAATCAATAACGCGGAAGGAAGTTAGCAAGGCAGCAGATGAAGGTGCTCCTTCCAAATGGAGGGCCTCTACAGATTCTACTCCTCCATCCATCCAAGATGATTTCCAAGACAACACATGCATAGACACTCAACGTAGCTGTGTTGGTGATGAGCACGTCTCCCCTAGTGCACCATCACAGGTGCTTCCTCTAACTTGTCACTATTATATGTGGTTGCATGTTATGTATGATGTCTAGCTTGTATTGCTTCTAATTTTGTTGAATTGCATCTGCTTACTTTACACATTATACTTGTGACTAAAACATGTGTTCCTGTTTCTAGAACATACAATATCTGTCTATCACACCATGTTCTTACATCAAAGTAAATTTGTTCTGAAGAACTAAATTGTTATTCATTTTTCTTGTCGGCTTGAGTTAACATGGCACAGAGAAAGAGGAAGCAAGACAGAACGACAGGGAAAGGGAAGCGGAACAATCCTACAAATTATGTTGGTACTGGTGGTGCAATAGAAGGTCAAAGTCCAGCGAAAAATTGTACCAACAGGGTATCCCATGCTACACGAGCTGCAGAACAAGCCAAACAGAAACAAATAGCTGCCACTAAACAAGCAGAGACAACCCTAGTTGTTGCAACACCTTCCACAGTACCACCAGCTGCACGATTTACTTGTTCGTCAACTCAGCTAGCAGCACGTTCCCAAGCTCCCTTGCCACCTGACACTACTTCCGAAGCACTCTCGACACAAGATGAGTTGGCAAGATCAGATGAACTTTGTGAGCTTCAACAGAAGAAGGTAGTTCTTTGGGTCAAGTTACGATTGCATGCTTCTTTATATGTAGTCTCACGGTTTGATGTAGACTAACACTTCCTATGTTTGTTGTTGGACTAGCACCTAGGCGCAAGAGGAAACAAACATCGGGATAATGCTCGATAGGTTAACTAAATCTAGAGGAGGAAGAATGGAGATCCGTTTGAGGCAGGTTTAAAAAGGCCACGTGATGCTCTGAGTCAGCCAAGTTAGTATCGAGGGAGCTGTTGTTGTTAGGTGTCATGTACGTATTCCTCCCAACATGGATTCAAGATCAAGAATGACAAAGACGAAACCCAGTTCAACACCTTCCTCGACCATTTATCTGTAAGTATGGTTATGTATGGAAATTAGTAATATCGTCTTGCTCTGTCCAATACTTTCTAGGTTGCTGATAATGAGACTCCCATAATTTTCAGCAGATGAGGTTCAAGTTGGATAGCCAAGATGATACAACCAGACAAGCTTGCACCCATATTTTCAAGTCTGCTCTGCAACAGTATCGGTATAACTTGAGGAAAACTCACTTTGAGGGCAAGGCTAACAGTGAACTTGCCCGAACATCTCTAGTGGAAAATATATCTGATGAAGACTGGAGAGGCCTCGTTAAACACTGGTCCGATCCGAAGTATCAGGTACATTATATATATGTCATCAGATCACATGTTGAAGTCCTATTTACGCATGTGCCACACAAATCTATCTTCTTGTAGGTGAACTATTCAAAGAACAAGGCCAACCGTTTAAAGTGAAATTCCAACATTTACGTGATCTCGTAGCTATATTGCACACTGCGAGGCTCTTGTAATTAGCTGATGTTTCACTCTTTTTGATGTACCATATTATCAGATCTATATTGACTTGTTCCAAATGCAGAGGAAAGCCCGCAAGGACAAAAAAGTACCTGAACTAAATGCTGTGGAAATCTTCAAGGACTGTCACACCAGCAAGAAGAAGGGCATGACTACACCAGTTAAAGCCGATGTTGTAAGTCCTTAATCCTCATGCCTTTCAACTACTACTTACTCTGACTTGTGCCTTGAACTGCATGGTTTGCAGCCAATGTCTATTACTCTTTTCAATTTTATACACAATTGTCTTAGCGTATCATTGCACCTTACAAGGTTTAAAAGAGAGGAGTGATGTTCCTTTGATCTTGACCTGTAATCTAGTTCCTCTTTGGACTTGCCCACACAACATTACAATTGCTGTTTATGCATTCTCAGTTGTTTTGTGTTATGAATGATGTCATACTATGCTTACCGTATTATAAACTTCGTCTCTTTATCCTTAGCCCTCAATACAATGTGAAGAAATAAACAATACATTAGCGATGCTACATGGTCATATGTTTGGAACCTGGTTTTATTATGTACTTTGCAATAAAATTCAACTATTATTTTACATGGGTTCACCAGAATAAGTTCTGTATATAGACCAAAGCTATTTTGTTTGGTTTTGCTGCCTCCTTAATATCTTCTGTTCTGGTACTACTAATGTAAAACCACAACTTTTTAGCGAGCTATGGAAAAAATGGTGGAACTGCCACCTTCTGAAGGTGGCGAGGCAACTATAACCGCAATGTGAGCTCTTGCTCCAGTGGGTCAGTAACTGTCCACTAACAGTGCCAAAAGCATGTTCCTGCATAATACTGGGTTGGTTGTTAAGGCAATCTCGTCCAAACTGCCTCATGATCAAGATATGCTAGCGCAAAACAATGTTGTATCTGCGCTCCAGATACAAGTCCATTCCCTAACAGAGACCATTTGTGAAACAAGGAGAGACATTGTTCGATGTTGTCAAGATATGCATGGTTTTGAAACCAGACTATCAGACATTTGCTATGTTGTTTAAGAGCCTAGGAGAATTGAAGGCGAAGGTTATGGTGCTCCATCGGACAATACAGCATGAAAACGTAATAGTCAGGTCAAATGAACAGAGCTTCTGAACTTCTGGTGGTGCATTTATCTACTAGACTATTAACTTTTATGCCAACCTTCCTTTTGTTTTATAGTTGTAATTTGTTTTGGTGCGATACAAAATTTGTTCTTAACGTGCAGCCACCGGCTGAAGAAAACAGCAAGCCATTTTTGTATAGTGTAGGGTGTTCCCTATATTTGCACTAGTGCCAAACTTTGATGCCCACCGGCTGTAGTTTACATGGGCCTCCTACGGGCCGTAGAAACAATGGGCCTTCTAAGGGCCGTAGAAACAATGGGCCTTCTACGTGGCATAGAAACAATGGGCCTTATACGGGCCGTAGACACAATGGGCCTTCTATGCACCGTATCATCAATGGGCATTCTATGGGCTTATGATCGGTTGGCCAAACATGGGCCAATAACAGACCACATTATGGCCGTAAATGGGCTAGAGTTCAAATCGTCCGTTCATGGGCCGACCATAACGGGCCGTCGCTAATAGGACGTATTTTGATGACGCTATGAAAACGGCCCAACGTATTAGCGGGCCACAAACGGTCTGACTGTAACCACGGGCTGAATTTGGCCCACAAGCAGAAAATGACAGAAACGGGTCGTAAGTAAAGGAATGTGGAAATGAGCACAAGAATAAATGGGCCCCGAGAAGGCCGAAAGATAACATGGCGTGGAAACGGCCCAACGGAATAATGGGTCGTTAATGGCTATAAAGTGATACACTGTTCATTACGGGCCAGTTTCACCACGGGCCGTTAATGGGTATAAAGTGATACACTCTTCATTACGGGCCAGTTTTACCATGGGCTGTTAATGGACCGAGAGTAATAAGGGCCTCATATGGGCCGAAAGACGTCATGGGCCACACATGGGCCGGAAGTTAAAACGGGCTGGAATTATATTGGACGGCCCAGATGACACTACTGGGCCTAATTCGGTTAGGCCGTAAACGGGCCCTGGGTTAGCGGGTTGTAAATGGGTTATATGCAAACATGTCGTTAACAGGCTTGCCGTGGGCCGGCCCGCCACCTTTTTACCAAGTCAAACAGGCCGGCCTTTTCACAGGAATGGGCCTCTGTTGGGCCGTGCCACGTGTTGACGTATCATATGCGCTTTGTGTCCAATGAGTGGATGACATCTGTCCCAACATGAGCCGAACACGTGTTTCCTCCAGCCAATGATGATTTTACACTTGGAAAATCCCCATTGGTCGGGGCTGTTAATGGGTTATCGGATCCAAAACCGGACCCGATAGCTTAACGGCGTTCCGTTACGGTGGATGCCACGTGTCGGTCACCCTTGACGAAAGCACTTCTGTGACGCATGATTTATCATCATGGAAGTGGACACTTCTGTGATGATAATTTTGGTAATGTCATGGAACACTTCTACGACAGCACAGGTATGACTATCTTGATTTTGTCATAAATTTGTCATGGATGTACATGCATGACAGAAAACGTGACCTACTGTGACAAACACGTATCATCACGGAAGTGTATTTTTTGTAGTGATATTTAGCTCACACCACAACTTGCAAAATCTTTTCTCATCCAAGGGTTTTGTGAAGATATCTGCCAATTGCTCTTCAGTGTTGACATGAATGATATCAATATCTTCCTTCATAACATGATTCCTGAGAAAATGATGACGGATCTGAATGTGCTTTGTCTTCGAGTGCTGAATGGGTTGTTGGCGATCTTGATGGCGCTTTCATTGTCGCAGTAAAGTGGCACTTGCTTCAGATGGATGCCATAGTCCTTGAGACTTTTCTTCATCCATAGAAGCTGAGCGCAGCAAGATCCAGCAGCAATGTATCCGGATTCAGCAGTGGAGAGAGACACACAGTTCTGCTTCTTTGAAGACCAATAGACAAGAGATCATCCAAGAAAGTGACATGTGCTTGATGTGGACTTGTGATTAACCTTGTCACCAGCATAATCAGCATCTGATAATCCAACTAGATCAAACTCTGAGCCCTTTGGACACTGAGGGAGTCTTGGACTAAGGGGTCCTTGGGCGTCCGGCCTGTAAGCCATGGGTCGGACTGATGGGCTGTGAAGATACAAAGATCGAAGACTCCACCCGTGTCCGGGTGGGACTCTCCTTGGCGTGGAAGGCAAGCTTGGCGATCGAATATGAAAATTCCTTTCTCTGTAACCGACCTTATGTAACCCCACATCCCTCCCGTGTCTATATAAACCAGAGGGCTAGGTCTGTAGAGGTGATATGTCTCTGTCATATGTACTTTTCCAAACACTTTTGCCCTTGTTTTGGACTCTAACTTGCATGATTTGAGTGCAACTAACCCGGACTGACGCTGTTTTCAGCAGAATCGCCATGGTGTTATTTATGTGCAGAAACAAAAGTTCTCGGAATGACTTGAAACTCCACGGAACTTATTTTTGGAAAATATAAAAAATACTGGAAGAAGAATCCACGTTAGGGGGGCCTCCACCTGTCCACGAGGGTGGGGGCGCACCTGCCCCTCCTGGGTGCGCCCCCTGCCTCATGGGCCCCCTGACGCTCCACCGACCCCAACTCCAACTCCATATATTCGTGTTCAGGGAGAAAAAAAATTAGAGAGAAGGATTCATCGCGTTTTACGATACGGAGCCGCCGCCAAGCCCTAGAACCTCTCGGGAGGGCTGATCAGGAGTCCGTTCGGGGCTCCGGAGAGGGGAATCCGTCGCCGTCGTCATCATCAACCATCCTCCATCACCAATTTCATGATGCTCACCGCCGTGCGTCAGTAATTTCATCATAGGCTTGCTGGATGGTGATGAGTTGGATGAGATTTATCATGTAATCGAGTTAGTTTTGTTAGGGTTTTGATCCCTAGTATCCACTATGTTCTGAGATTGATGTTGCTATGACTTTGCTATGCTTAATGCTTGTCACTAGGGCCCGAGTGCCATGATTTCAGATCTGAACCTATTATGTTTTCATGAATATATGTGAGTTCTTGATCCTATCTTGCAAGTCTATAGTCACCTACTATGTGTTATGATCCGGCAACCCCGAGGTGACAATAATCGGGACCACTCCCGGTGATGACCATAGTTTGAGGAGTTCATGTATTCACTATGTGTTAATGCTTTGGTCCGGTACTCTATTAAAAGGAGGCCTTAATATCCCTTGGTTTGCATTAGGACCCCGCTACCACGGGAGGGTAGGAAAAAATATGTCATGCAAGTTCTTTTCCATAAGCACGTATGACTATATTTGGAATACATGCCTACATTACATTGATGAATTGGAGCTAGTTCTGTGTCACCCTATGTTATGATTGTTACATGATGAACCACATCCGGCATAATTCTCTATCACTGATCCAATGCCTACGAGCTTTTCACATATTGTTCTTCGCTTATTTACTTTTCTGTTGCTACTGTTACAATCACTACAAAACCCAAAAATATTACATTTGCTATCGTCACCGTTACTTCCATACTACTTTGCTACTAAATACTTTGCTGCAGATACTGAGTTATCCAGGTGTGGTTGAATTGACAACTCAGCTGCTAATACTTGAAAATATTCTTTGGCTCCCCTTGTGTCGAATCAATAAATTTGGGTCGAATACTCTACCCTCGAAAACTGTTGCGATCCCCTATACTTGTGGGTTATCAAGACTATTTTCTGTCGCCATTGCCGGGGAGCATACCTCTATTCTTTGAGTCACTTGGGATTTATTTCTGCTGGTCACTATGAGGAACTTGAAAGATGAGAAAAGGAAAATTTATCCCTCAACTACGAGGGGAGGTAAAGGACTGCCATCTAGCTCTGCACTTGATTCACCTTCTGTTTTGTGTAAGCTTGCGATACCTAAACCTGCTTCTGCTATTAATTCTGGTATGTCGCATGTTATTGATGATGCCACTTCTGCTATGCATGAAACTTATGATGAAACTACTTCTATGCTTGATACTACTGTGCCACTTGATGAATTTCTTGATGAACAACTTGCTAGGGCTAGAGAGAATGAAATTATTGAAACTGAATATTGAAGATAGTGATGATGAAGACTCTACCCCTAATAAATATGAATTGCATGTTGTGCCTGAGGGTTATGTTCTGGATGAAGAATCTGCTAGAGCCATTCTTGCTTGCAACGATGAAGTGATCTTAAGAAATTATTAGCTAAATGAAAGCAGCAATCTCTTAATGCTAGAATGAAACCTGACCCTGCTTTTGCTACTTCACCTATCTGTGTTACTGATAAGGATTATGAATTCTCTGTTGATTCGGATATAATTACTTTGGTTGAATCTGATCCTTTTTATGTCTATGAATCTGAAACTGTTGTGGCACATCTTACTAAATTAAATGATATAGCCACCCTGTTCACTAATGATGAGAGAACTCGCTACCTTTATATCCTTAAAATATTTCCGTTCTCATTAAAGGGTGATGCCAAGATATGGTTTAATTCTCTTGATCCTGGTTGTGTGCGTAGTTCCCAAGATATGATTTATTACTACTCTGCTAAATATTTCCCTGCTCATAAGTAACAAGCTGCTTTAAGGGACATGTATAATTTTGTGCAAATTGAAGAAGAGAGTCTCCCACAAGCTTGGGGGAGGCTTATCCAATTACTTAATGCTTTGCCTGATCATCCTCTCAAGAAAAATGAAATACTTGATATCTTTTGTAATGGACTAACCGATGCTTCCAGAGATTACCTGGATAGTTGTGCTGGTTCTGTTTTCAGGGAAAGAACACTAGATGAAGCTGAGATTCTATTGAATAATATGTTGACAAATGAAAATAATTGGACACATCCTGAGCCAGCTCCTGAACCTATTCCTAAACCAACTCCGAAGAAAAGAGGTGTTCTATTTCTCAGTCCTGAAGATATGCAAGAGGCAAAGAAATCTATGAAAGATAAAGGTATTAAAGCTGAAGATGTTAAGAATTTACCTACGATTAAAGAAATACATGGTCTAAATTTACCGCCTGTTGAAGAAATATATGATCTTAATCCTTCACCTATTGAAGAAACTCATAGTCTTGATAACCCGACACAGGTAGTAAAGGTAAATTCTCTCTATAGATATGATAAAGCTGAAATCCCTCCTATTAAGTTTGCTAGCCAATGTTTGGATGAGTTTGATAGCTTTATGGATAAGCAAGAAGACTTCAATGCTTATTTTGGTAGACAATTAAAACAAAACACTTATACGATTGACCACTTGGGTGATTATATGTCTAGAGTTAAAGGTGAACTTAAACTCATTAGTAAACATGCTTCTATGGTTACCACTCAAGTAGAACAAGTACTTAAAGCTCAAAATGATTTGCTCAATGAATTGAATAGTAAGAATAATGATTATGCTGTTAGAGTGGCTACTAGAACTGGTAAAATGACTCAGGAACCTTTGTATCCTGAAGGCCATCCTAAGAGAATTGAGCAAGATTCTCAGAGAAATAATATTGATGCACCTAGCTCTTCTAAAAAGAAGGAAAAGAAAATTGATAGGACTTTGCATGCTTCTAGTGAACCTATTGCTGAAAAACCTGAGAATCCAAATGATATTTCCATTTCTGATGCTGAAACACAATCTGGTAATGAACATGAACCGAGTGAAAATATTAACGAAGATGTTCATGATGATGCTCAACCTAGTAATGATAATGATGTAGAGATTGAACCTGCTGTTGATCTTGATAACCCACGATCAAAGAATCAACATTATGATAAGAGAGACTTTGTTGCTAGGAAGCACGGTAAATAAAGAGAACCATGGGTTCAGAAACCCATGCCTTTTCCTCCCAAAACATACAAGAAAAAGGATGATGAGGATTTTGAGTGCTTTGCTGAAATGATTAAACCTATCTTTTTGCGTATGCATTTGACTGATATGCTCAAAATGAATCCTTATGCTAAGTATATGAAAGAAATTGTCACTAATAAAAGAAAGATACCGGAAGCTGAAATTTCCACCATGCTTGCTAATTACACTTTTAAGGGTGGAATAGCAAAGAAACTAGGAGATCCAGGAGTACCAACTATACCATGCTCCATTGAAAGAAACTATGTTAAAACTGCTTTATGTGATCTTGGAGTCGGTGTTAGTTTTATGACTCTCTCTTTATATCGTAGACTTGATTTGAATAAGTTGACACCTACTGAAATATCTTTGCAAATGGCTGATAAATCAACTGCTATACCTGTCGGTATTTGTGAGGATGTGCCTGTCATGGTTGCAAACGTTACTATTTTAACGGACTTTGTTATTCTTGATATTCCCGAGGACGATAGAATGTCTATTATTCTAGGAAGACCCTTTATGAATACTGCAGGGGCTGTTATTGATTGCAACAAAGGCAATGTCACTTTTCATGTTAATGGCAATGAGCATACGGTACACTTTCCGAGGAAACAACCTCAAGTTCATAGTATAAATTCTATTGGAAAAGTTCCATCGATTATTTTTGGAGGTTTTGAATTTCCTCTTCCTACTGTTAAGAAGAAATATGATATTCTTATTATTGGGGATGTGCATATCCCCGTTGAGGTAACATAGTGTCATTCGAAATTTCTCCGGTTCCATGTTAGTGGGAATGAGTTTGTTAACAAGACTTGATCAACCTTGTTAGTGGATTCCTTTTGATGAGCATGAGATGGATGAAGTTAGAAAGCACAACCTTCTGTACCCTCCTTTTACTTTCTGTTATTTAGTCGAAATAAAGTAAAAATAGTATTTTTCTGTCTGTTTCCTGAATTATCCGTGCAATATAAAAATACCCCGAAAATAGAAGTTCTCCAAATGCCCTGAAAATGGAACATGATTTTTTCTGGAATATTTTAGAATATCTGGAACTGAGAACACAGCAGGGGGAGCAAGCACCTAGCCACGAGGGTCCAGGGAGCGCCCACCCCTACAGGGCACGCCCCCTACCTCGTGGGCCCATGGTGGCTCCCCTCCACTTATTCCTGCACCAACACACTTCTACTTCCTTCAAAAAAAATCACCATCCAGCTCAAGCACGAGTTCTCGCTCATTTTGCTATGATTTTCGATCTCCTTGCCCAAAGCACCTCTCACAAAACTGCTTTGGGAGATTGTTCCTTGGTATGTGACTCCTCCATTGGGCCAGGTAGTTTTTGTTCTGGTGCTTTATTCATTGCAAATTTGTGCTGCCTAGGTGACCATGTTCTTGAGCTTGCATGTCAAATTTATATGGTTCCAAGTAGTTAATGCTTGATATAGTCTCTAGGCACTTGTAGGAGTAGTTTCTATCAATTTTTTTGAGCTTGGTTCACTTTTATTTAAAGTTACTAAAAATTTTAGAAATTTTTCAGAGGAAGAAATATGCTTAGGAAAATATACCAAGGTGGTCCTTCAAGGAAGCAAGGACCCAGGCTCGCAATGCGCGATGCCGATGATGAGCACCAAGGAACGCTCCAGTGCGGCCTTGTGAATGGCCTTCAGAAGGCTTTATGGATCGAGCGGGAATCAAGGAAGAATTTAACGCGTATTTGCGTAATGCTGATCTTGTGAGCTTCGAGGGAGAAAAGTGTCGCCAGTACCACTATCTCACTAGTTCCTTTGTGAGGAGGTTTGAATTTTCATCTTCACGCAATTCTGAAACTTTTCTGTTTGATCTCTATGAAAAATCTTACACTATGGACTTAGAGGATTTTACCACTTCTTGCAAACTTCCACAATGGGGTAGTACTAGTGAACCCCGCAAATATGAATTTAGAGAATTTCTTGCTAGTATAATTGTGGGGGAATCTAGAGACATAACACAAGCTACCATAGGGAGCATTCATTTTCCTGCTATACATTATTTTGCTCTCTTCATAGGTAGGTGCATAAATGGTAAAGA
This sequence comes from Aegilops longissima, assembly GCA_021605205.1. Lineage (NCBI taxonomy): Eukaryota > Viridiplantae > Streptophyta > Magnoliopsida > Poales > Poaceae > Aegilops > Aegilops longissima. The sequence continues at coordinate 100,914,814 of CM038679.1, read as the reverse complement.
TGAAGCATGTCACATGTGTGTCCCTGACCTCACTATTCTTAGGAGTGCTGTGTTAGGAGATAAATCTTATAACTTGGGAGCCATTATTGCACGTAGGTTGCATCATAATAGATTTAATGGATATTTCTTTGGTGGAATTTATGCAACCCGCTTAGCTGATTTTCTTGGTGTAACCATACGTGATGATGATATTTAACTGCTTCCTACTTATCTAGACTTTAATGCTTTGGTTCATCATCAAGTTTTCGAGAGGAATGAACCACCTCTCCAGTACAGACTAATCTTTGACAGGCATCACGCCATCAATATTGTTCTTCCTGCCCCTACTCTCTTTGACTTTCAGGAAAAAGGGAGACATTACGTAACCAGAGAGGAGGCGGCGGAGTATAGAAGGAGGGCTGAGATAGCTCGCCTCCAAGCTGCAGCACACGATGCAATGACCGCTGCATCTCAGTACGACCCCAACTACAACTATAGATATCCGCCAGGCCACCCGTGGCAATAAACCAACTTAGGCCAAAAGCCTAAGCTTGGGGGAGTACGTATTTCTCACGGACATTACATTCATGTTCACACACTCATTGCTAGATGTCGGTGCTCATACTCTTTCTCTGTAATATCCATGCTAGTTTATTTTCCTTTTTCTTGCTTTCTTCTTGTGTGTTTAATAAACCTTAAGAAAAACAAAAAAAATAGTGTAGCTTTTAGTTAGTTTACTTTTCTTGCTGTAGTAGTAATAATTAAAAAGAAAACCCAAAGAGATTTCATGTTCTTCTTTTGCTTCTTGGGAGCTTCCCCGTGTAAATAGTTTTCTTTTCTTTTCTTTTCTTTGGGGGTCGATAGGAGAAGACCATGATTAAATTGTTGAAGTTGCTCTTATATGCATTATTGTTGATTTAACCAAGAGCCCATATTGCCTTGTCTTCTCCTGTTTATTGAATGCTTGCAGATTCCAGCTTAGTCCAATGCACGTGCACTCTTATTATTTTCACATTGTTCGGTCGTGCAAGTGAAAGGCAATTATGACGATATATGATGGACTGATTGAGATTAGAGAAGCTGGTATGAACTCGACCTCTCTTTTTTTTGAAAATATGATTAGTTCATCGTTCCTGATTCAGCCTATTATGAATAATAATGTTTGCAATGACAATTAGAGATTATAGTTGCTCGTGCCATGCTTAATTAGCTATGAGTTACAATGGTTTACCTTGCGTGCCAACATGCTATTAAAATGGTTGTGATGTGGGATAGTGGGGTGGTATCCTCCTTTGAATGATTTAAGTGACTCGACTTGGCACATGTTCATACATGTAGTTGAAACAAATCAACATAGCCTTCACGATATTTATGTTCATGGTGGATTATATCCTACTCATTCTTGCACTTAATGTTTATTAATTTTAATGCATGTTCATGACTGTTGTCACTCTCTAGTTGGTCGCTTCCCAGTCTTTTGCTAGCCTTCACTTGTACTAAGCGGGAATACTGCTTGTGCATCCAATTCCTTAAACCCCAAAGTTATTCCATATGAGTCCACTATATCTTCCTATATGCGGTATCTACCTGCCGTTCCAAGTAAATTTGTATGTGCCAAACTCTAAACCTTCAAATGAAATTATGTTTTGTATGCTCGAATAGCTCATGTATCAACTAGGGCTGTCCGTATCTTCCATGCTAGGCGGGTTATTCTCAAGAGGAGTGGACTCCGCTCCTCACTCATGAGAAAATGGCTGGTCACCGGGATGCCCAGTCCCATGCTTTATGCAAATTAAATCAAAATAATTGCAAACAAAACTCCCCCTGGGACTGTTGTTAGTTGGAGGCACTCGTTGTTTCGAGCAAGCCATGGGTTGATGCTTGTTGGTGGAGGGGGAGTGTAAACTTTACCATTCTGTTTGGGAACCGCCTATAATGTGTGTAGCATGGAAGATATCTCCATCTCTTGCTTGTTATGTTGACAATGAAAGTATGCCGCTCAAAATATTATTTATCTCTATTTCAAAACCGAGCTCTGGCACCTCTAAAATCCCTGCTTCCCTCTGCGAAGGGCCTATCTATTTATTTTTTATGTTGAGTCATCACCCTCTTATTAAAAAGCACCAGCTGGAGAGCACTGCTGTCATTTGCATTCATTACTATTAATTTATGTTGGTTATAGGGATGAAAACGGAGCGGAAATGGACGGAGCTGAGTGCTATCATATTTGTTTTCATATTTTTTTTGCAGAAGTGGAAACGAATACAGAAACCCCGGAAATGAATACGGGAACAGATACTACCGGAAACGGACACGGAGCGAATACAAAGCGGATACGGAAACAGAAATAGGCATTGATCGGAACTTAAAAACCCCTTGAATCATAGAGAAATACACACAAAAAAACAAACAAATTTATGAGTTGTTAACATGGCTACAAAATAATATCAGTATGTTAGCAACTTAGCGTAGTATTGTAGTAGTACCGAACAATTGCGTATAGGATCAAGTTGAGTACATGTGTGGTAGTAGAAGTTGGGCCTTAGATCCATTCTACTAATTGTGTCATTGTGTTCTCTTTGATGGTTGGGCTACAAAGCAGCTATAGGTCTATATTAAAAACAGAAATTCCATATTCATGGAAACGGAAAGTTCCATTTCCATGCATGTTCCACCAGAAAACACCGTTTCGTTTTTGTTTCCGTTTCCGCATAAAAAATTCCATTTCCATTTCCATTTTTCAAATTTCCTCCTCCGTTTTCATATTTCCTCTCCGTTTCCATTTTTCCTCCGGAAAAACGGAAAGTTTCCACTCCATTTTCATCCCTAGTTGGGTATGACTATAACTGGATCTCTTTTACCATGAATTACAATGTCTAGTCAGTCCTTGATCTTTAAAGGTGCTCTACATTTATGTTTTGCGGTCTCTGAATGGGCTAGCGAGATACCAACTTGTTATATCATATCATGATTGTTTTGAGAAAGTGTTGTCATCCGAGATTTATTATTATTGCTCGCTAGTTTATTATGCCATTGATATGAGTAAACATGAGGCCTAAATGTTATTGTGAATGTGGTTAGTCATAATCTTTACTAAAAACTTGAATGCTGGCTTTACATATTTACAACAACAAGAGCAAACAGAGTTTGAAAAGTTTTTCTTTATCACTTTCAGTTTATCAACTGAATTGCTTGAGGACAAGCAAAGGTTTAAGCTTGGGGGAGTTGATACGTCTCCATCGTATCTACTTTTCCAAACACTTTTGCCCTTGTTTTGGACTCTAACTTGCATGATTTGAATGGAACTAACCCGGACTGACGCTGTTTTCAGCAGAATTGCCATGGTGTTATTTATGTGTAGAAACAAAAGTTCTCAGAATGACCTGAAACTCCACGGAACTTATTTTTGGAAAATATAAAAATACTGGAAGAAGAATCCATGTCAGGGGGGCCTCCACCTGTCCACGAGGGTGGGGGCGCGCCTGCCCCCCTGGGCGTGCCCCACTGACTCGTGGGCCCCCTGACGCTCCACCGACCTCAACTCCAACTCCATATATTCGTGTTCGGAGAGAAAAAAATCAGAGAGAATGATTCATCGCGTTTTACAATACGGAGCCGTCGCCAAGCCCTAAAACCTCTCGGGAGGGCTGATCAGGAGTTCGTTCAGGGCTCCGGAGAGGGGAATCCGTCGCCGTCGTCATCATCAACCATCCTCCATCACCAATTTCATGATGCTTACCGCCGTGCGTGAGTAATTCCATCGTAGGCTTGCTGGACGGTGGTGGGTTGGATGAGATTTATCATGTAATCGAGTTAGTTTTGTTACGGTTTGATCCCTAGTATCCACTGTGTTCTAAGATTGATGTTGCTATGACTTTGCTATGCTTAATGCTTGTCACTAGGGCCCGAGTGCCATGATTTCAGATCTGAACCTATTATGTTTTCATGAATATATCTGAGTTCTTGATCCTATCTTGCAAGTCTATAGTCACCTACTATGTGTTATGATCCGGCAACCCGGAAGTGACAATAATCGGGACCACTCCCGGTGATGACCATTGTTTGAGGAGTTCATGTATTCATTGTGTGTTAATGCTTTGGTCCGGTACTCTATTAAAAGGAGGCCTTAATATCCCTTAGTTTCCATTAGGACCCCGCTGCCACGGGAGGGTAGGACAAAATATGGCATGCAAGTTCTTTTCCATAAGCACGTATGACTATATTTGGAATACATGCCTACATTACATTGATGAATTGGAGCTAGTTCTGTGTCACCCTATGTTATGACTGTTACATGATGAACCACATCCGACATAATTCTCTATCACCGATCCAATACCTACAAGCTTTTCACATATTATTCTTCGCTTATTTACTTTTCCGTTGCTACTTTTACAATCACTACAAAACCCAAAAATATTACATTTTCTATCGTTACCGTTACTTCCATACTGCTTTGCTACTAAATACTTTGCTGCAGATACTAAATTATCCAGGTGTGGTTAAATTGACAACTCAACTGCTAATACTTGAGAATATTCTTTGGCTCCCCTTGTGTCGAATCAATAAATTTGAGTTGAATACTCTACCCTCGAAAACTGTTGCGATCCCCTATACTTGTGGGTTATGAAGAGGCCATACTCATAACCACAGTCATACAGGCTGGACTTCTAGGGTTTTAGCCATTACGATCTCGTGGTAGATCAACTCTTGTAAACACCCATATTCATCAAGATCAATCAAGCAGGAAGTAGGATATTACCTCCATAGAGAGGGCCTGAACCTGGGTAAACATTGTGTCCTCTATCTCCTGTTACCATTGACCTTAGACGCACAGTTCAGGACCCCCTACCCGAGATCCACCGGTTTTGACACCGACATTGGTGCTTTCATTGAGAGTTCCACTGTGCCGTCGTCAAAAGGGTTGATGGCTCTCCTTGTCGTCAAGGAAAATATCACCTCCAGAGGAGCCCTAGCCCCAGGACAAACCCTCCGACTGGGCGGCTTCATCATGACCGCCTGTTCGGCCATTAAGCCGACGATGACATCTCGAGTCATCGAAAATCGCCTCCGCGTTGATTCCGAATACTCCAAACGGATGGATCTGACGGATTTATCATCTTTAAACGAACTCCAAGATCGCATCGCCGCCTTGGGAGTCGCTACAGACTACGATCGGATTGGGCTTAAACCCGACTAGAGAGAAATTAAAACTCCACCGATCACCCACCAGATAGCAGTAGTCGAGGAGCAAGACAACTCTTCCTCTATATTGAGGATGAACTATGTTCGGATCTTCGATCTCGAAGAGCCGGACACCCACCGGCAGAAAGACACGCCTTGTCCTCCAAACATAGAACCGGACGACAAGCCTAAAAAATCAGTTGATATCTCGGAGCCCGAATTGTTAAGTCCGGAAGATCTTCAGACTCCTGATCCAAAGTTGGGTCAGGGTTAGGATTTAAATCCACCCACCCACCCAGACATAAGCGCTCTCATGAGCATACAACAACAGTCTCAGGAAACGGTCCACCACTTCTGGGCCAGATTCCTCCTTGTCAAAAACAAGATTAAAGATTGCAGCGATGAAGATGCGATCTCAGCGTTCCGCAAAAATTTCACGGACGAAGGAATCCTTAACTCCATCCACCGTCGTCGCATATTTCACTTCGCTGACTTGGCAACTATCGTACAGAAGTACAGCGCAATGGAAAGCGCCTGGAAAACTCAGGCGGCCTGTTGGGAATCATCGATCCCCACACAACCCCTCGTTTAGGCGAAAAGGGTGCACCCTCGTGGCACGCCCGGTCCAATAGTAAAGAAATATAAGCCCATTATGGGGCACGGAACCGTTCTAGAAGGATGGCTCGATGGGCTATGCAAAATACACACAACACCAGATAACACACCAACCCACAGCCTTAGAGCATGTTGGATACTCTAGCAAGTGGCCAAAAGCTGCGAGGATATCCTCACCAAGAATACCCCAGAACAACACCCCCAGAAGACGACAACCTCAAAGTATTGACGGTCTTCGAGACATTTGCTTCAAACAATAGGCGCAAAAGGGCACTCCGCAAACTCGCCGAAGTTTGCCAAATCGCAGCAATAAACCCCTGGAACGACACGGCTATAACTTTTAATGCCGGTGACGAACCAAAATGCAGGACAGTCCGAGCACCAGCCGCCTTGGTCCTCAGTCCAATCGTGGACGGCTTTCGGCTCACCAAGGTTCTCATGGACGGCGGCAGCAGACTAAAGCTCATCTATGAGGATACACTCCACAAAATGGAAATAGAAAGGAGCCGCATCGAGCAAAGCAACACGACCTTCCGAGGAATCATTCCCAGTCGGGAGGCACGGTGTGCGGGAAAAATCACACTTGACGTGGTATTCAGCACGCCGGAGAATTACCGGTCCGAAGAGATAACCTTCCAAGTGGCCCCTTCCAACAGCGGATATCACGCCCTCTTGGGGAGAGATGCATTTACACGCTTCCAAGCTATACCTCATTATGGGTACATGAAGCTTAATATGCCCGGGCGCAAGGGCATAATCACTCTCGCCAGTGATCCGGACATAGCACTCTGTGCCGAAAATAAAACCGCATCCCTGGCCCTCGAGGCATTATCTGAAGCCCTTGCAGCCAAAGAATTAACCACACTGCGATCCATGATGAACAGGGACGATGTGATTCTAGACAAACGACCCAAATCCACCTCCTTCAAACCGGCAGAAGAAATAGTCAAATTCCAAGTCCATCCAACGGACCCCAATAAGACAGCCTCTATTGGAGCACAACTAGACCCAACGGTTGACACCGCGCTAGGAGAGTTCCTGCGCGAGAACTGGGATATATTCGCCTGGCACCCTTCCGATATGCTAGGAATCCCACGCAAGTTGGCGAAACACAGCCTCAATATGTTGAAGGGATATAAACCGGTCAAGCAAACACTGCGGCGCTTTTCCGAACCCAAACGACAAGCTATGGGGGAGGAGGTACCCAAGCTAATTGAGGCCGGATTCATTAGAGAAATAAAACATCCGGACTGGCTGGCAAACCTGGTGATGGTGCCAAAGATGGACAAATCATGGCGCATGTGCGTCGATTTCAAAGACCACAATAAGGCTTGCCCCAAGGATCCCTTCCCCCTCCCCCGCATCGACCAGATCATTGATGCTACTGCAAGACACAACTCACTGTGCTTCCTCGATGCATATTCCGGATACCATCAAATTAAAATGAAGGAGCCCGATCAAGCCGCAACAGCATTCATTACCCCATATGGGCCATTCTGCTTAAACACCATGCCCTTCGGGCTCAAAAATGCCGGCGCCACCTACCAACGCATGATTCAAACATGCCTGCAGAAACAGATTGGCAAGACAGTTGAAGCATATGTGGACGATGTCGTCATCAAAGCCAGACGCGTCAAAACACTCATCGACGATTTACGTCTCACATTCGACGACCTCCGTGCATATGACATAAATCTCAATCCGGAAAAGTGTGTTTTCGGCGTCCCCGCTGGAAAACTGTTGGGCTTCATCGTTTCCAATAGAGGAATTGAAGCAAATCCAGCCAAAATCTGAGCTTTGTCACAATTGGCTACGCCAACGGACCTTAAACAACTCCAAAAACTCGCCGGTTGTGTGGCAGCTTTAAGTCGCTTTATCTCAAGATTGGGAGAAAAGGCATTACCACTCTATCGCCTTCTATGGCGCACCGATCACTTCGAGTGGACGGATGTGGCGACGGCCGGACTGGAAGAAATAAAAGCCCTTCTAGCGAGCAACCCAATCCTGGCCGCGCCGAACGTCGGCGAACCCATGTTATTATACATACTGGGAACACACCAGTTGGTGAGCGCCGTGCTCGTCGTTGAACGAGAACAGGACAGACACAAATTCCTTCTTCAGAAGCCAGTATAATACGTATCCACTCTCCTCACACCATGCAAATCCCGGTACCCCCATTATCAAAAGATAGCATACGCGGTCTTCATGGCATCCCGGAAGCTACGACACTACTTCCAGGAGTGTTTGATTTCGGTGGCTTCTGAAGTACCACTCAATGACATAATAAACAACCGCGATGCTACGGGACGGATCGCCAAATGGGCCATTGAGCTCCTTCCATTAGACATAACATACAAGCCGCGTCGAGCCATTAAATCCCAAGTATAGGCCGACTTCGTCGCCGAATGGACAGAGGCCAAACTCCCTAAAGAGTATGGCACATATTCCAACTGGGTTATGTATTTTGATGGTTCCAAAATGCTGGCAGGGCTAGGAGCGGGTGTCATTTTAACGTCCCCCACTGGTGATGTCGTCCAGTACGTACTCCAGATATTATACACAGACTCCAATAACGCAACCGAATACGAGGCCTTATTACATGGTCTTCGGATGGCTGTCTCCATGGGCATACAACGCCTGGAAGTGCGCGAGGACTCAAACCTCGCAATATCTCAAATAAATGGAGACTTCGATGCCAAAGATCCGAACATGGCGGCTTATCGCAACGTTGTCCTAAAAATTTCGGCTCGGTTCGAGGGGCTCGAGTTTCATCACGTGGCCCGAGAAAGTAATCAAGTGGCGGACGTCCTTGCTCACATCGGGGCCAAGCGCGACCCCGTCCCACCTAACATCTTTCTAGAAAGGCTTTTTAAGCCGTCCGTGGTGTGGCAAGGGGAGAGCGGCAACACCAGTCCGGATCCGAACACAACCCCAGATCTTGAACACACCGATATCATCGAGGGCTCAGCCACCGAAATAACACCGTCGGCCCATCTCTTTATGGCAGTCATTGCCCCATGGAACGAACCCTTCTTGGCCTACATTAACAGGAAGCAACTCCCTGAGGATCAGAATGAGGCCCGCTGCATTTTCCCGCGTTCTAAGGCCTACAAGGTCCACGACGGAGAGCTCTACAAGAAAAGTGCTACCGGAGTCCGTCAAAGATGTATCTCCGAGGAAGAGGGGCCGCAGCTCTTGGCTGAAATTCATGTCGGTCTCGGCGGGCACCACACTGCAGCTCGGCCCTTGTTAGCAAGGCCTTCCGTACAGGTTTTTATTGGCCGACGGCCCGAGTAGATGTACAGGACCTTGTCCAACGTTGCGTCGGATGCCAAATCTTCGCCAACCAAAGCCATATGCCCCCCACCGACCTACAAACAATCCCCATCACTTGGCCTTTTGCGGTCTGGGGGCTCGATATGGTCGGACCCCTTGAAGGAGGAAGCCATAAGAAAAAGTATCTGTTGGTCATGGTGGATAAATTCACTAGGTGGATAGAGGTCAAACCAGTAAAACGGCTGAGTCCGGGCCGGTGATAGAATTCATATCCGGTGTTGTACACCGTTATGGAATTCCACACATCATCATCACCGATAACGGCTCCAATTTCACAGCCGATGAGGTGAAAATCTGGTGCGCTAATCTGGGCATCAAGCTCGATTACACCTCTGTCTATCATCCGCAAACAATCGGTCAAGTAGAACTGTCTTATTATGAGCGGCATCAAGCCTAGACTAGTGCGGTCTTTGAAAGAATCAGACAAGCACTGGGTTGAGGAGCTCGACTCCGCACTCTGGGGGCTGCAGACCATGCCCAATCGCACTACCGGATATACACCTTTCTTCATGGTGTACGACGGAGAGGCAGTGTTACCCTGCGACATTATTCACGACTCACCTCGAGTGCGCATGTACGAAGAGAAAGAGGTCGAGCTTGATCGGCAGGACATCTTAGATGCCCTAGAGGAGGAGCGCGACGTCGCAAAAGCCCGTTCCACATTTTATCAATAGCAGGCTCGCAGGTATCAAAGCAGAGAAGTGCGGGCCAGACTTATAATGTGGGCGAACTCGTTCTACACCTGCCGGAGAAGAAAAAGGACAAACTCAAGCCCAAGTGGGAGGGTCCCTTCATCATTGACGAAGTTCTCACTTGATGAGTGTACCACCTATTTGATGCGTCATACAATCACCTAGAGCCGAACCCCTAGAACAAGGCCAGACTCTGAAGATTCTATGCCTAGCGCCGAACTCTTTGTTTGTCTCCTTCCCCTGTTGTTTCCATCATTTTTTCTCTCTTTTCGTTTTTTCTCTTTAGCCGTAAAGCTTCCGTGCGGCTAGACCGTGCACCCTTGACATATACATCTTCAAATATGTACGTCCACTATATCTGGGGGCTTCTTCGACAGAAGTGTGCTATTATTATTTTCCGAGCATTAATCTCATCACATATGCGTTTTTTCCATATGTACCTTTTCTTCGCCATTATATGCATCGATATGACTTAAGTTTTGGCCAAGCTGGGTTGCTTGGCTCCTATGCTTATGCCCTACGTTCCCGTTAGTTCGTCTAGGGCATAAAGGGAGCACCTCTGCGATTGTTACTTGTAACACCCCGGATACAACTTTCCATATTCGTAACTCCGACTCTTGCCTTTTCCGGAGATGTGTTATTTTTATTTTCTCCGTGGTTGGGGTTTTGTCTTTTGTTTTGCTTTTTGCTCATTTCTTGCATCTCATCTCATGGCATCATGTGCATTGCATTTGCATATTTTCTTAAAACTCGTAGTCGTTCGTAGTTGCCCCTTCTCTCTTTGTCTCCGTTGTTATTTTGTCAGGCTCTTCTCCCCGTTGACCTCTCTCAGACCAACCGGCTTCTCGTTCCCTCTTGTCTAGCCGTTTGACCCCCTCCACACTTTACCAACCCCCTCGCGCGCGTGTCTGAAACTCCCCCGAACCCGACCCGGGCAGTCGTTACCGTTGGGTTCGGATCATCCCCAAACATCTACAAAACATCTCCATTTTCTTATTTGTACGTCCTAACCCTTTTATTCCGTGCCGTCCGATTACGATCGGAGGGACCGGATAGCCCTAAGCCTAGTCTACATGCCATATATATACCAATCAAACCCTAGTCCTATCCATCCATCCCGTCTCCGCCGCCAGCCGACCAACCCCCTCCTTCCTCGGGATCTTCCCAGATCCATCTCGCAGCCACCCACGGGCCAACGGTCTCCCCTCGATCCCCATCCCACCGTCTCCTCCTCGATCCAAAAACCACCACCACCTCCTCCTCCTGTCGCCTCCGTCGGCCACCCAAGAAGCAGCGTAGCGCCCGAGCAGCCCCGAGCTCCTCTTCTTGCGCCACTTCACTGATCCCCTTCGTCTTGTGCCACTTCACCGCCGGGAAGCTTCGCAGGAGATGAGCTCCGACGCCCCTTCTTCTCCCTTCCTCCTTCCCGTTTCTTCCCCTCCTCTTTCTGATGCATCTTTCTCTCTGTTCTTGCCGCAGCAAGGAGCCGTCGCCCCGCCAAGTCCCTCTCGGCCCCGAGCGACCTCGCTCCCTCTGCCGACGAGCACCACCAGCAGCAGCACCAGAGCCACCTCGCGCCTCCTCGCTCCCGTCGTCCACCATGGGCCCGTCGTCCCCGAGCCAGGAGCTCCTCGTTCGAGCGCCGACCACCTCCTCCCGCTTGTCACCTCACCGGAGCTCCTTCCTCGACGCCGAGCTCGCCAAGTCCTCCCCCGCGCTCGGATCCGCGCCCCTCCGTTCCTTGCGCCGCCAAGGTCCCCGCCGCTGCCGTCGCGCTGACCTTCCATGCGCCCAGCCTCTGCTGCCGCCCCACACCATGGCCGGCCTCTTCTTTCGATCCGTCGCCGCACCTTCGTCTCCTTCAAGCAGCAGCAGCCCCGTGCGCCTTCGACCTCCGCGCCAAGTCCCCCACCTCGCCGCCCCTTCGCCTCGCTCATGGAGCTCTGCTCCAGCGCCGCCAGAGCTCAGATCGAGCAGAGAGGCTCTGCTCGGCCTTTCCACGTGGCCGTTGACCCGTCGCCCTCCTGCGTGGGCTGCCTTATCCCAGCGCCTCCAAGGCCCAGCGCGCCCCTCTTGCAGCCTCACCTCCGACCGGGCCTTGGCCCAGGGTGAGCAAGACCCCTCCCTCTCTCCTGTGCACTTTGGGCCACACAGTTTCGGCCCGCATGTGTTTTTTTTCCTGTTCCGAACGATTTAGCTATTATTCCTGAGATTGCAGATTTACAGAAAAGTCCCTAGTCTTCATGCATTTAATAACTCACAAATGGTGCATCGGAATTAAATAGTTTATATATGTAAAATGCTCAGAAAATTGTGTAGATTAATAATATGTCATTCCCATCCATGTTTAAAATGTTTAAAAGGCTGTTTATTTAAATTTTCTAATATGCCATGTTAAAATGATTTAATTCATAACTAAATAACCGTAACTCAGAATTAAATGTTCTTTATATGTAAATGGGGTAGAAAAATGCCTAGTTTAACATGGTGCACTTTATTTTTCTGTTTAACAACATTAAAATTGTGTATAGGGCAGAACAGTACCGAATCTAAAATATTGCTCATGAGGATTTTCCGGAATTGTTGTTTCTTATTTCCGGCCTCATTTAAACTTGCCTAAATAGTTAGTTTACTTATGCTTCACCTCTTGCCATGTTTAAAACATTTAATATTGTTGTGTACCTAACCGAGATCAAACTAAATATGTCAATGTGGTGTTTTGTCAATATGCAACCCGCTGCATATTGAGCTCCATTTAATTGGTAGTATTGTTTGTTGCAAATTGCCATGCCATGCCTCATTAAACCGGACATGCATCATACTTGATTGTGCATCGTGCCATGTTTATGCTTGTGCATTTACCATGTTGTTTGTTTCTTTCGGTGTTGCTTCTCGGTTCCGTAATGTTGCGATTGTGAGGATTCGCTCGACTACTTCGTTCGTCTTCTTCATGGACTCGTTCTTCTTCCTTGCGGGATTTCGTGCAAGATGACCGTCACCTTGGATCTCATTACTATCATTGCTATGCTAGTTGCTTCGTTCTATCGCTATGCTGCGTTACCTACCACTTGCTGCTCAAGCCTACCTAATTGCCATGTCAGCCTCTAACCTTTTGCACCCTTCCTAGCAAACCGTTGTTTGGCTATGTTACCGCTTTGCTCAGCCCCTCTTATAGCGTTGTTAGTTGCAGGTGAAGATGAAGTTTGTTCCTTGTTGGAACATGGAGATGTTGTTCCTTGTTGGAACATGTTTACTTGTTGGGATATCACAATATATCTTATTTAATTAATGCATCTATATACTTAGTAAAGGGTGGAAGGCTCGGCCTTATGCCTGGTGTTTTGTTCCACTCTTGCCGCCCTAGTTTCCGTCATATCGGTATTATGTTCCCGGATTTTGCGTCCCTAACGCGGTCGGGTGATTTATGGGACCCCCTTGACAGTTCGCTTTGAATAAGACTTTTCCAGCAAGGCCCAACCTTGGTTTTACCATTTGCCTCACCACCACCTATACCCTTCCCTTGGGTCGGCCAACCCAAGGGTCATCTTTATTTAGCCCCCGGACCAGTGCTTCTCTAAGTGCTGGCCCGAACCGAGTAGATCATGGGCCCCTCATGGCAACTCGAGGTTTGGTTTTACTCGTAGGATGTCTCATCCGGTGTTGCCTCGAGAACGAGATATGTGCAGCTCCTATCGAGATTGTCGGCGCATCGGGCGGCTTTGCTGGTCTTGTTTTATTCTCGTCGAAATGTCTTGTAGCCGGATTCGAGACTGATCGGGTCTTCCGGGAGAAGGAATATCCTTCGTTGATCGCGAGAGCTTATCATGGGCTAAGTTGGGACACCCTGCAGGGTTTGAACTTTCAAAGCCGTGCCATGGTTATGTGGCAGATGGGAATTTGTTAATGTCCGGTTGTAGAAAACCCGGTTGATCTTAATTAAAATACACCAACCGTGTGCATAACCGTGAGTGTCTCTTTTCGGGGTTGATCGAGAGGAGAACACGATTTCTGGGTTATGACTGACGTAAGTAGGAGTTCAGGATCACTTCTTGATCATTACTAGTTGACGACCGTTCCTTTGTCTCTCTTCTCGCTCTCATTTGCGTATGTTAGCCACCATATATGCTTAGCCGCTGCTGCAACCTCACCACTTTACCCCTTCCTTTCCCTTTAAGCTTTGCTAGTCTTGATACCCATGGTAATGGGATTGCTGAGTCCTCGTGGCTCACAGATTACTACACCACCAGTTGCAGGTACAGGTTTGCGATGCTCATGACGTGAGAGCGATGTTTGCTTGTGTTGGAGTTCTTCTTCTGCTTCTTCTTCGATCAGGGGATAGGTTCCAGGTCGGCAGCCTGGGATAGCAGGGTGGATATTGTTTGAGTTTCTGTTTATGTTTCATCCGTAGTCGGATGTTGTTCTTGTATATGATGTGATGTTGTATTCGTGTGGCATTGTATGTCTTATGTATGTATCCCCACTATTATGTAATGTTGATGTAATGATATCCACCTTGCAAAGCGTCTTCAAGATGCGCTTCTATCCTTGGTGGGACCTTCGAGTTCCTTTAGGATAGGGTCGCATCTTGGGCGTGACAAGTTGGTATCAGAGCCTCGACCGACCTTAGGAGCCCCCTTGTTTGTTGGCCGTTGTTGAGTCTAGAAGAAAACTTATTTTGAGTCTTAGGATTATATATATCGGAGAGTAGGATTCTTTTTACTCCTCAGTCCCTTCGTCGCTCTGGTGAGGCCTCCTGACGTAGATGTTTTGTCTTTCCTCTCCTCAAATTTCACGAAATTTTTTTAGGATCACGCGGGTATCTTGGAATCGTTCCGATGGTTTTGTGACAAGAACATTGTTCTTGGTGCCTCCTGACATTTAGGGGTTGTGGCAGTGTCCCGGGGAGTTGAGCTCCGAGGTGTTGTCGTCACAATTTTATCGTTGCAGTTCTGGAATACCTGAGATTTGCCGACATCGAAATCTCTTTTGTGCAGTTGTTGGTGAGATAACCTCGATAACCCAGTACTGGGGCGAGTTCGGGAGTATTGCCATGACTCGTATAACGGATGCTTTTCGAAGGTTGAGGTACACGATTTCCGGAGTTTTCTTGGTTATGTGTTGACGGATGGATACAATGGATCTAGGTATTGTTAGTTTGGGTGATATATTTTGTGTCCCTGTATCCCCAACACCAGATTGCATAACCGAAAGTTTCGGGAGTTTATAGGTGGGAATTCAAGTAGCTCCTAGAATATCTTTTTCGGATGCATGATATGAGATTGGGTAAATCTCTATCATATGTATTTGTTCCGGCTTATTCTGCAAGCCAAATCCTTTGTTTTGTTTTATTTGTGGTATTCGAGTTGCTTCGAAGTCAAATGTTGAATCCATACCTTTTCCTCAAACGGTGTTCTCATATTTCTATGTGAATACTAATCCTTCTTGATCATCGAGATCGTCATGTTAATTCTTTTCTACCGGAGTGCTTCTCTTTAAGTGGATCCAATCATTTCAACGTCCGCAAGATAAATTCTAAGTTTTTCTCAACGGTGTTTGTTTCATCCATCCCAAGTTATCTTTGTTTTCCCGCCCTCCCACCCTTTTTCTTCAAGGACTCAGATTTCTTAATCAAGTATCCATTTATTCATGTGAAGTCTCTTCACTCTTTTCAATCAATGTTCTGATCCAGTGATCCCTCATGAAGATGCTCAACAATTTCAAGTTCATCATTCTTCATTCTCGTATTCTTTTCCGGTGGATTTAACTCAAGCTTTCAGTGTTGATCATATTCCTTTCCTCGTTTCTAATGATTTCTCATGCTGGTGCACCTCTCAATCATTCACCTTCTCGCTATTCATTTGTTCTGGAGTGTTGAAGATATCTCAGAAGGCTCGTCTTTTCATTCCAGATCCGTTCAAGTTATTTTGGGGTTGTTATCTCATTCAAGTTATTTAATTCAACCGGTGCAATCTCTCTTTAAAATTGTTCAACGGTGTTTCTTTTGAGTGGGCCCTAACCCACAGGTCTTTTCCCAGGATCTTACCTGACTCTTCTAATTATTCCGGAGCTATCCCAAATTCTTTTCCAAGTTTGACGTAAGAATGGATTATCATTAGTCATATGTCTTTCTCCAAGATCTTTCAAACTCTTTTCATCTTTGGCTCAACCTTTCCTCTTTTAATCCTTCCGGAGTTTCTCAACAATTTGGTGGTGTTTCTCCTCGTCATTCTCAGCATTTGAAGACCGAAGAAGGATTTCTCCTAAATCTTGGTCCATTCTCTTGAAGATTCATGGTTCTAGCCTCATGCTATCCTCATAATCGTTTTGATTGTGAGATTTATTTTCTTACCATCCGTAGCATTTCATGAGTTATTTCCATTTCTTTCCTCCGAATGCCATCATGTCATAATTCTTAATTCTCAGCGTGTAGCTATCGTTCTCCAAATCTTAATGGTGCATCGTTCAAATATCCTCTAATCAGTTCATGATCTCTTCATTCTCTTGTATTTAAATTCTCTCAAGCATCTTCATTCGTTTTCCAATTCTTCCCGGTGAATTGTGCCTTTGCTATGTTCATTTTTAATTCTTACGGTGGTTCGTTCAAGATTTCACTTCCTTCGTTATCATATCAAATCATTCGTTGTTTCCAAATTCCACCGGTGGTTCCTTGAAGACCTTCTCAAGTTTGCGTTGTGCCACTTCTCAATTCTTTTGCAAGAAGAATAAGTAGTATGTAAAATCCATTGCTTGTCATCAATTTAATTTGATGAAGGATAAGCATACAATAAATCTTATTCTTATTTCCTCGAGGTGATTCAATTCTTTTCTTCCGGAGTTTTTCATGATATCATTTATCGGTTCTAAGTTGTTCATCTTTTCTTTTCCGGAGTTCCAAGTTTTTCGCATTATCTTGTCGCGAAGCTCCATCTAAATTATTGCAAGGCTTCACCTTGTGTCTTCAACTTCTCTTTCTTTTATCATCCTTTTCTTACCGGAGTTCTTCATGGAGGCTCTACATGGTGCTTCGTCAAGGATTCTTTTCATTCTTCAATTGTTCATCAAGATTTCTCTCGGAGTTATGATCCGCCAAGCCATACTTCCAAATAAACATGGTGTTCAACACATGTTTTGTTTTGAGGAGTTCAAGTATTCTTCATCTCGCATTCCGATGTGCAATTCTTTCGACCTTATCTTTTGAGGTGGTGTTATGTCACTCTTGACAATTTCCTTCATGTTTCATGATTCATATTGTTGTCAAGAATGAGGTATTTTAAATCCATCATTTTCTCTCCGTTCAAGAGATCTTTTCAACCATCAATCTTTTGTTGGAGTTATATTGGGTTATATTTCACCTACAGCCTTCCCCAAGGAATGTAGCTATTTGTGGTGCTTATCAATGATCCAATTTCTCCTTCTCATCTCGGTGAAGAAGTTTCTCTTATCTTCACTGATCTCAACCAATCAATTGTTTCTGTTAATGGCGGGTTGTCACCTCATAGTCTTGAGATGTTTCCATAAGCCCACTACAAGCTTATTCTTTTCGGCGTTTGTTTTCCAACAACTCCGTCAAATTCTTCTTTGCTAGGGTGCTTTTCCAAGTTCATTTGTGGCAGAAGTTGGCATTTTCTTCTCCATTCATTTATTCCAATGATCTATCTTCTATTCTTTCTTCCGGAGGCTTTGTGATGTTACTCTCGTCGACCCATCATCTCATTTTGCAAATATCATGTTATTTTCCTTGCTTATCCGTTTAGCCGGAGTGTTGTGTTCTCATTCAAGTTCTTTCATCTTATCAAGTTTTGCCTCTCTTTTCAACCTGAGTGCTGTCTGAAATCCCTCTTACCCATTGCAGTGTGTTGTTGATTTCATCAAGTATCCTCTCATTTGTCAAGTTCATGTTCAACTCCTTCCATTTACAATCGGAGTGCTGCCCAAATTATATCATTCTTATTCATTCTTATCTCGTTTCAACCAGAGTGGTTTCAATTTCCTTCTTGTCCTTTGTGCTCGTCATTCATGTCTTTGCAACCTTCAAGTTCTCGTAATGTTCCTTGTTCCTCTTTTCTAACGGACTGTTTGCAATCTTGGTCATCTCCGTTGTTTTGTTTCTTTCAGTTTGTTCAACCTCTCAAGGTTCATGGTTTCACTCGTTTGTCAGAGAAGCAATTTAGTTTCCCTCTTATCTTCCTCTTCCTTTTCCCTCCGGTGCCATCCTAGATCTCGGGACGAGATCCTCTCGTAGTGGTGGAGTGTTGTAACACCCCGGATACAACTTTCCATATTCGTAACTCCGACTCTTGCCTTTTCCGGAGATGTGTTATTTTTATTTTCTCCGTGGTTGGGGTTTTGTCTTTTGTTTTGCTTTTTGCTCATGTCTTGCATCTCATCTCATGGCATCATGTGCATTGCATTTGCATATTTTCTTAAAACTCGTAGTCGTTCGTAGTTGCCCCTTCTCTCTTTGTCTCCGTTGTTATTTTGTCAGGCTCTTGTCCCCGTTGACCTCTCTCGACCAACCGCTTCTCGCTCCCTCTTGTCCGGCCGTTTGACCCCCTCCACACTTTACCAACCCCCTCGCACGCGTGTCAGAAACTCCCGAACCCGACCCGGGCAGTCGTTACCGTTGGGTTCGGATCATCCCCAAACATCTACAAAACATCTCCGTTTTCTTATTTGTACGTCCTAACCCTTTTATTCCGTGCCGTCCGATTACGATCGGAGGGACCGGATAGCCCTAAGCCTAGTCTACATGCCATATATATACCAATCAAACCCTAGTCCAATCCATCCATCCCGTCTCCGCCGCCAGCCGACCAACCCCCTCCTTCCTCGGGATCTTCCCAGATCCATCTCGCAGCCACCCACGGGCCAACGGTCTCCCCTCGATCCCCATCCCACCAGTCTCCTCCTCGATCCAAAAAAACCACCACCACCTCCTCCTCCTGTCGCCTCCGTCGGCCACCCAAGAAGCAGCGTAGCGCCCGAGCAGCCCCGAGCTCCTCTTCTTGCGCCACTTCACTGATCCCCTTCGTCTTGTGCCACTTCACCGCCGGGAAGCTTCGCAGGAGATGAGCTCCGACGCCCCTTCTTCTCCCTTCCTCCTTCCCGTTTCTTCCCCTCCTCTTTCTGATGCATCTTTCTCTCTGTTCTTGCCGCAGCAAGGAGCCGTCGCCCCGCCAAGTCCCTCTCGGCCCCGAGCGACCTCGCTCCCTCTGCCGACGAGCACCACCAGCAGCAGCACCAGAGCCACCTCGCGCCTCCTCGCTCCCGTCGTCCACCATGGGCCTGTCGTCCCCGAGCCAGGAGCTCCTCGTTCGAGCGCCGACCACCTCCTCCCGCTTGTCACCTCACCGGAGCTGCTTCCTCGACGCCGAGCTCGCCAAGTCCTCCCCCGCGCTCGGATCCGCGCCCCTCCGTTCCTTGCGCCGCCAAGGTCCCCGCCACTGCCGTCGCGTTGACCTTCCGCGCCCAGCCTCTCTGCCGCCCCACACCATGGCCGGCCTCTTTTTTTCGATCCGTCACGCGCCTTCGTCTCCTTCAAGCAGCAGCAGCCCGTGCGCCTTGACCTCCCCGCCAAGTCCCCACCTCGCCTCCCCTTCGCCTCGCTCGCCGGAGCTCTGCTCCAGGCGCCGCCCGCAGCTCTGCATCAGCAGAGGCTCTGCTCGTCCCGCCGCCTGTGGCCGTTGACCGTCGCCCTCTGCGTGGGCTGCCTTATCACAGCGCCTCCAAGGCCCAAATGCGCCCTCTTGCAGCCTCACCTCCGACTGGGCCTTGGCCTGGGTGAGCAAGACCCCTCCCTCTCTGCTGTGCACTTTGGGCCACACAGTTTCGGCCCGCATGTGTTTTTTTTCCTGTTCCGAACGATTTAGCTATTATTCCTGAGATTGCAGATTTACAGAAAAGTCCCTAGTCTTCATGCATTTAAAAACTCACAAATGGTGCATCGGAATTAAATAGTTTATATATGTAAAATGCTCAGAAAATTGTGTAGATTAATAATATGTCATTCCCATCCATGTTTAAAATGTTTAAAAGGTTGTTTATTTAAATTTGCTAATATGACATGGTTAAATTATTTAATTCATAACTAAATAACCGTAACTCGGAATTAAATGTTCTTTATATGTAAATGGGGTAGAAAAATGCCTAGTTTAACATGGTGCACTTTATTTTTCTGTTTAACAACATTAAAATTGTGTATAGGGCAGAACAGTACCGAATCTAAAATATTGCTCATGAGGATTTTCCGGAATTGTTGTTTCTTATTTCCGGCCTCATTTAAACTTGCCTAAATAGTTAGTTTACTTATGCTTCACCTCTTGCCATGTTTAAAAACATTTAATATTGTTGTGTACCTAACCGAGATCAAACTAAATATGTCAATGTGGTGTTTTGTCAATATGCAACCCGTTGCATATTGAGCTCCATTTAATTGGTAGTATTGTTTGTTGCAAATTGCCATGCCATGCCTCATTAAACCGGACATGCATCATACTTGATTGTGCATCGTGCCATGTTTATGCTTGTGCATTTACCATGTTGTTTGTTTCTTTCCGGTGTTGCTTCTCGGTTCCGTAATGTTGCGATTGTGAGGATTCGCTCGACTACTTCGTTCGTCTTCTTCATGGACTCGTTCTTCTTCCTTATGGATTTCAGGCAAGATGACCGTCACCTTGGATCTCATTACTATCATTGCTATGCTAGTTGCTTCGTTCTATCGCTATGCTGCGTTACCTACCACTTGCTGCTCAAGCCTACCTAATTGCCATGTCAGCCTCTAACCTTTTGCACCCTTCCTAGCAAACCGTTGTTTGGCTATGTTACCTCTTTGCTCAGCCCCTCTTATAGCGTTGTTAGTTGCAGGTGAAGATGAAGTTTGTTTCTTGTTGGAACATGGAGATGTTGTTCCTTGTTGGAACATGTTTACTTGTTGGCATATCACAATATATCTTATTTAATTAATGCATCTATATACTTGGTAAAGGGTGGAAGGCTCGGCCTTATGCCTGGTGTTTTGTTCCACTCTTGCCGCCCTAGTTTCCGTCATATCGGTATTATGTTCCCGGATTTGTGCGTCCCTAACGCGGTCGGGTGATTTATGGGACCCCCTTGACAGTTTGCTTTGAATAAGACTTTTCCAGCAAGGCCCAACCTTGGTTTTACCATTTGCCTCACCACCACCTATACCCTTCCCTTGGGTCGGCCAACCCAAGGGTCATCTTTATTTAGCCCCCGGACCAGTGCTTCTCTAAGTGCTGGCCCGAACCGAGTAGACTGCGGGGCCCCCTCGTGGCAACTCGAGGTTTGGTTTTACTCGTAGGATGTCTCATCCGGTGTTGCCCTGAGAACGAGATATGTGCAGCTCCTATCGGGATTGTCGGCGCATCGGGCGGCTTTGCTGGTCTTGTTTTATTACTGTCGAAATGTCTTGTAGCCGGGATTCCGAGACTGATCGGGTCTTCCGGGAGAAGGAATATCCTTCGTTGATCGCGAGAGCTTATCATGGGCTGTTGGGACACCCTTGCAGGGTTTGAACTTTTGAAAGCCGTGCCATGTTATGTGGCGATGGGAATTTGTTAATGTCCGTTGTAGAAAACCCAAGTTGATCTTAATTAAAATACACCAACCGTAAAGCGTAACCGTGAGTGTCTCTTTTCGGGTTGATCGAGAGGAGAACACGGTTTCGGGTTATGACCGACGTAAGTAGGAGTTCGGATCACTTCTTGATCATTACTAGTTGACGACCGCCCTTTGTCTCTCTTCTCGCTCTCATTTGCGTATGTTAGCCACCATATATGCTTAGCCGCTGCTGCAACCTCACCACTTTACCCCTTCCTTTCCTTTAAGCTTTGCTAGTCTTGATACCCATGGTAATGGGATTGCTTGAGTCCTCGTGGCTCACAGATTACTACACCACCAGCCAGTGTACAGGTTTGCGATGCTCATGACGTGAGAGCGATGTTTGCTTGTGTTGGAGTTCTTCTTCTGCTTCTTCTTCGATCAGGGGATAGGTTCCAGGTCGGCAGCCTGGGATAGCAGGGTGGATATTGTTTGAGTTTCTGTTTATGTTTCATCCGTAGTCGGATGTTGTTCTTGTATATGATGTGATGTTGTATTCGTGTGGCATTGTATGTCTTATGTATGTATCCCCACTATTATGTAATGTTGATGTAATGATATCCACCTTGCAAAGCGTCTTCAAGATGCGCTTCTATCCTTGGTGGGACCTTCGAGTTCCTTTAGGATAGGGTCGCATCTTGGGCGTGACATTACTGCCGGGTCGTCCGGATGTGTACCTCAGACTAGGTGAAGCCGAAGGCTAGCATTCTTAAGGGAATATTTGGTCGGTGAATTAAAGACGTTTTCGTATTCACTCCATTGTGAACCCCCAGAAGGTACATATACTGTGATTTTTCAATCACAGTTTGGACATGCACATTAACGCATGCACACCCAGGGAAAGGAACCCTTAACGGAACTATTCTCTCTGGAAGATATTTCTAACAATCTAAATGTAAAATAACTGTCCTACCGAATCACGCCCTCAGCCGTGCCGGGATCTCTAAGCTTAGCTCGACGAACTCGCAACACAAGAGACAAAAGATTTATACTGGTTCGGGCCACCGTTGTGGTGTAATACCCTACTCCAGTGTGGTGTAGTGTATTGCCTCTTGGGCTGAGGATGAACAGTACAAGGGGAAGAACAGCCTCCTGAGGTGAGGTGTTCTTGTGCTTGGTGGGTGTGAGGATGGGTTGGATCTAGTCCAAGATGAGATGGCTGAAGCTCAGTTGCCTCCACTGTGGTGGCTAATCTTATTTATAGAGGCCCTGGTCCTCTCCCCAAATATTGAGCGAGAAGGGAGCCAACAACGGCCAATTTGAAAGGGGACAGCTAGTACAAGCTATCCTGAAAAAAGCAGTCTTCGCCTGCCAAAGGCTCTGGTGGTGACGCCGCCTTGGGCTCCATGCTGACCTCCGTCTTGCCGCCCTGCTGGTCTTGGTCTCGTTGCACCGATATGGAAACCTTTGTTTGATGCATCGGTACTCCTCGTCTGTGCTTGCCTCCTTAGCACCAAAGAGGAAACAAGGACACTGCACGCGTTGGCGGCTGCCTGGTCTCGACCGTCATGGCTCACATCATGAGAACCTCGCGAGGTTTGCCTTGCCTTGATCTCTCCACCCCTCGTGAGCCAGCCTGGTGACGCCGCTCCCGAGGAGGTCTTGTGTCGTCCGCGAGGCTTGGCCCCTCGCGAGGGTCTAGAATGCTTGTCGGTGAAGATCGGCCGTACGGGCCCACTCGCAGAGCCACGCTGTGGGCCGTAGGCAGGTAAGTCTGGGGACCCCTGTTCCCAGAACGCCGACAGTAGCCCCCGGGCCCAAGGCGCGCTCGGACTTGGCTTCGAGGCGAAGCCAAAGGGCAAGTGCGGAGCGCCGCGGGCCCCAACAGCCGGCGGCCTTGGTCGACGCGTGGCGGTTGATTGCACGTGGGCGTCTCCGCTTCCCCATGCTGCCTTGATACCCGCCTGGCTAGGCGGCCACCGCGGTTTACACGGTTTCCTCCCGTTGTTGCGGCGCACTCCCCAATTCTTCCGCTTCCTCGGAGCTCAACCTCTTCTCCCAATCCGATCTAAGCTCAATCCTCCCATTGCCATGACGCCGGACCAGTCGGAGAAAGGGAAGAGTCCCCTGTCGTCCACAGAGGGTCGTCCACAGAGCTACGTCCGGCCATTGAGCAGGTCGTTGGTTCTCAACCAAGAAGCTATGGACAAGGTGCGTCCCATGCTCGTCTCCAGCTTCAATGAGTGGGGAGGGATGGTGGCCTGGCCTGCGTCCCGTGCCCGTATCGATCGGACAGCCACCAAGGTCCCATTCTTCATCGACACCCTTTGGGCTGGCCTGGTTCCTCCTTTCTCCGCCTTCTTCAACACAGTGCTTGCCCATTATTCGATCCACATGCTGCACCTTGATCCCCAATCCGTGACCCTTCTTGCCGTCTTCGCCTTTGTTTGCGAGGCCATGGTGGGCATTGCTCCTTCCGTGGCCCTTCTCTCGCCACTTCTTCTCATTGCACCTGACGGATCTCCGCAGAGCTCGAGGTGCCTGAGCTTCCAGGCTGTGGCAGCGACGGCAGGCGCGGGGATTGACTTCGAGCTTCCACCATCCAGGAGCGAGTTTCGGACACGGTGGGTATTTTTTGATGTCGGAGTGCTTAGCCCCCTGATCCATTCTCTGTCGGCTCCTGCCATTCCCAACTCCGGTTGGTGCCATCAAAGGATCGCCGATCCGTGCGTTGTCCCCATATGGCTCAGGCTGAAGGGGCTGAAAGACCTTGGCGTGACCGTGCCTATGGTGGTGAAGGAGTTCACCCGGCGCCGGCTTGCTCCGCTTCAGCGCCATTCCCGGCCAATGTGGGCCTTGCTCAGCAACAAGGACCACATGAGACTTCAGGAGTCCAGGCTCCCCCTTGAGGCGCGGCAAACGGTGCTCAAGGTTCTGACGGGTGTCCCATTGCCAGATGACATGTCGGGCAAGAGTTGTCTGCTGTACCGCTTCTCGAACAAGGTGGAATTTGTGGAGCGTATGCCCTCCTTTGATGAGTGGGGTTGCGTTCAGTCGATCTGGTGGGGCCCCGTGAGAACCCTATTGACGTGGTTCCTCCCTGCCGCTGGCGTCAAGCTCGCCCCAGGTGTGGATGCAGGGGGGCGAGCACCGCTGGAGGCTGATGGCGCGGGTGCCGAGGTGCTGATGCCGCCTAGGGCTCCCGAGGCGTCGTCTTCAGGAACTGGTGATTCCTACCCTGGGTGGCAGTTGAGGGGGCGATGCAGCCCGCGACTCCCGAGGCCGAGGCTCCTGAGGCCTCGGCAGGTCGTTGCGAGGCACAGCCCGACAACCCCCCTCATCTTGGCGCTCCTGAGGTTGTCCCTTCGAACGCTTCTCTAGTTGCGCCTCGTGTTGGCCACCATGTCCAGCGCTTCGGTCGGCCTTGTGTGGACTTCGAGGAGCTCCGCAAGAGGAAGGTGTCCCCAAGCCGCGGTAGTGGCACCTTCGGGCCGTTATAACGGAGAAATTACATCGCCGTTGACGAGTAAGTACCTTATCTTTGTGATTCTTCGAGTGTTGCTTCCCTTCCCGATGATGGCTCTTCAGGATCCCTTCCGCCAAGGCCGCTGAATCTCCCGAGAAGCAACCCCCTCTCACCTCGTTTCTCCCGCTAGTCTTGAAAGCTGCAAGCCCGCGCTGCTCATGGCGTGGAGTTAACAGAGAAGCCAGCCCGTTAACAGCGTCTTGAGCTCGCGCCCTCGCCGTCTACCCTTCACGGCCTTACTTGGAATACAGCAAGCATGCCAAGGGTTCCTCCCCCGTCGTGGATGGCGGCTGGGTGGCTTCGGCCTTGGGCTCCTCTTCAAGCAGCGGGCCTCCACTCACCTGGGCCCCTCGTGAGGCCTGGCCGGCAACCGGGTGGGTGCCAGCCCCAGCCCCCTGCTGAAAGGGGGCGAGCCACTTCAGGCCCCCTCTGCGGCCCCGGAGCGGAGGACGGAGTCAGCAGCATGCTCGAGTCTGCGCAAGAAGGGAGCATCGTCCGCCACGAGCTCTTTTAGGAGGCGATGGGCGCGATGAACCCGCATGGCGAAGAGCTCGTGGATGTGGACGCGCGCCTTGTGGCCGAGGGTCTTCGGCCGGTGGAGGAGCGGCATAAGCTGAAGGTGGCTATCAACCTCGGGCTCCACCAGCATGAGCTTGATAATGCGAAGGCCGAGGTTTCTCTCGCAGCCTCACGCGAGGCCTGATCCAGAGCTCAGGAAGAGGCCCGCGAAGATGACT
Source organism: Aegilops longissima (assembly GCA_021605205.1). Lineage (NCBI taxonomy): Eukaryota > Viridiplantae > Streptophyta > Magnoliopsida > Poales > Poaceae > Aegilops > Aegilops longissima. The sequence goes on along the minus strand of CM038679.1, from coordinate 100,889,186 downwards.
GCCGTCACGAGGCCGCAGAGAAGCGCGCGTGGGAGCTCCAAGCCTGGAGCGCCTCCTTGGAGCAGCAAGTGGAGGCGCGCAGAGCCGCCCTTGCGTGGTTGAAAGGGACGCCCGCTGAAGAGGGAGAGATCCGGAAGCGAGGAGGCGTTGGTGCTGGAAGCCGTGGAGCGTAGCCTTGAGCTTGAGCGACTGGAGACGAGGGAGCGTCAAGTTGCCCAAGTGGAGGATGTTGTTGGTGCGCGCGAGGCCAGGGCCCAGGAGGAGGTCGATCGCCGGGTGGCTGAGGCTCGCGCGGATCTTGAGGGTAGGTACGACCTGAAGTTGGAGTTCGTGGAAGCTGAGGCTGCAGGTAGGACTGCTGCCCTCAAGTCCAGGTTAATCGAGGTGGACCGGCGCGAGGAGGCCGCCACAGCCACCCTGGCCTTGGCGCAGGCCGAACTGGCCTCCGCCTGCGCCGAGCTGCTCGCTCTTCAGCAGCGGGTCGCTGACACCGAGTCCGTCGCACGGCAGAACAGGGAGCAAGTGCTTCAGCGGTGGACGCTCGAGCGCGTGCATGCCCCCATGCTCCAGGGCCTCAGGAACAGGGCCAATATTGCCCTGGGCAACATCTGCGATGAGAATGCCCCTCATTCCCGCGTGGACGACTACGCCAGTCACCTCCGCTTCTTCACCGACGTGGTGACGCGCCTGGAGAATCCCTCCGAGAGAGCTCGCCAGCTTGTTCAAGAGAGGAGTCGCGGCCTGTTGACGCCACCATTTCTCCGGTTCCAGAGGCCATCCGGGGTGACCTGGCGCGGTGGGTGGAGGACAATTTGGATGCGCTGGTTAGGGCCATCACTTCCGAGGACGACGCGGTGGTGGTCGCGGCGGATGAAGGAGACGTGGTCGATGATGGCGATGGCGGCGCCGGTGGAGGTGATGGTGATGCTAGAGACGGTGGCAGCGATGCCTGAGGGAGTCTTGGACTAAGGGGTCCTCAGGCGTCTCGCATGTTACTCATTGGGCCGGACTGATGGGCTGTGAAGACACGAAGACCGAAGACTATACCCGTGTCCGGATTGGACTCTCCTTGGCGTGGAGGGCAAGCTTGGCGACCAATTATGAAGATTCCTTCCTATGTAACCGACTCCATGTAACCTTAGATCCCTCCGGTGTCTATATAAACCGGAGGGCATAGTCTGGATAGGACAGAATCATTACCATATACTCATAGGCTAAACTTCTAGGGTTCAGCCATTACGATCTCGTGGTAGATCAACTATTGTAACACTCATATTCATCAAGATCAATCAAGCAGGAAGTAGGGTATTACCTCCATAGAGAGGGCCTGAACCTGGGTAAACATCGTGTCCCCCAACTCCTGTTACCATCAATCCTAGACGCACAGTTCGGGACCCCCTACCCGAGATCTGCAGGTTTTGACACCGACATTGGTGCTTTCAGTGAGAGTTCCACTGTGCCATCGATGAAAGGATTCGATGGCCCCATCGATTGTCAGTAATGACACCGTCCAGGGAGAAACCTTCCTCCCAGGACAAATCTTGGTGTTCGGCGGCTTCGTACTGTGGGCCAACTCTCTTGGCCGTCTGGAGCAGGTCGATAGCTACGCCCCTGGCCATCCGGTCAGATTTGGAAGCTTGAACTACGTCGCGGATATCCGCGGAGACTCGATCTTCGACGGATTTGAGACCGCGGCGATCGCTCCCCTTCTCTCCGATGAACATGAATTAAATCTGTCATCGCGGCACACCCAGGAAATGGATCCTGTTACTCCAACATGCCTCAATACCGAAGCAGATCATCCCCTCCGAGGCCATAAAGTACATGGCGTCGGAGCCGCACACGGACTCGACATCCTGCAATGCATGCGTCGACGGAACTCCGGACTTGTCTACGGAATCACGTTCCGGATCAAGTGCGCCTGCGGACACCGTGCTGGATCGGTTATCGATTTTCGAATTTAGCGCCGCAGACATCTTCTAGCATTCGCCTTTAGGTGACGTACTAAATTCTTTGAAGAACTTGTCCTTGGTGGAAGACTCACAGCCCAACTATGTTTTGTTCGAGCTACAGGCGGACGATGAGGAATTTTGCTTCCCACCCGCCACCCACTTCATAGCCACCGTCGATGACTTAACCGACGTGCTCCACTATGGCTCCGAAGACATTGACGGCATGGATGACGATGTCGACAGGGAGCAAGGCCAAGACCCGCCATTCACTGGACGTTGGACGGCCACCACTTCGTACGATGTGTACATGGTTGATACACCTAACGGATCTGGCGACGATAAAGAAAAGCCAGATAAGAACAAACCCTCTGAAATGCAGTCCAAGCGCCGGCGTCCCAAACGCCGTTCTATGCCTCGTCGCTCAAAGGATGGCAACAATGGCACCGGAGAAAATAGTACTCCGGGCGACGCCGAAAAAAATCAAGACCCTGTCGGCGCTGCATCCGAACAGGAGGAACATGACAACATGCAAGACAACCCTGATGAACAGGCCACAAAAGATAACTCGGAGGATGATAGTTACCATCCACCCTCCAAAGAGGAGACAAGCCTCAGCAACGAAGATTTCATCGTGCCCGAGGACCCTCTGCAGCAGGAAAGCTTTAAGCTTCAACTCATAGCCGCTGCAAGGAGCCTAGAAAAAGAAGCAGCAGCAACTTCAAGCTGAACAAGACCTGCTAGTCGACAGATGGACTAACGTCCTGACATTGGAAGAATACGGCCTCAAGCACCCAGCCAAGAGCTACCCGAAACACAGACTGCTTCCTCAATTTGATGAGGAGGCACCGGAACACATATCTCCCTCGCATAATGAGGAGCGACCACCGCGTGGTCGAGACAGGTGGCGGGATAAAGCGGCAACTCAGCCGAACAGCAGCCTGCCCAACCACCTCACAAAAATAGAGACGGAAGAGTTCGGGGTCACACATATGACCTCCGACAAATCTTGGACGATAGAACAGGACACACAAGATCGTTCTACGGATCGCGAGGGCGTGCCTCGAGGCACGAGGAAGGCCACCTAATCGTACGTGATAAATCTAACCACGCACGGGCCGAACATCGCAGACGGACTGCATCAGAACTACGCCATGACGTGGCCCGATATAGAGGCGCGGCACACCCTCTCTGCTTCACGGATGAAGTACTGGATCACGAATTCCAGAGGGGTTCAAGCCCGTCAATATGGAATAATACGAAAGCACAACGGATCCAGCAGTATGGATCGAGGACTTTATCCTCCATATCCACATGGCTCGAGGAGATGATCTCCACGCTATTAAATACCTCCCACTAAAGCTCAAAGGGCCAGCTTGGCACTGGCTTAACAGTCTGCCTGAAAATTCCATCAGCAACTGGGAGGACTTGGAAGAGGCTTTCCTCGACAACTTCCAAGGAACCTATGTCCGGCCACCAGACGCCGATGACTTAATCCACATATTTCAACAACCTGGAGAATCAGCCAGAAAATTCTGGACTAGATTCCTAACCAAAATGAACCAGATTGTTGATTTCTGGACGCCGAGGCCTTAGCAGCCTTCAAACACAGCATCCGCGACGAATGGCTAGCACGCCACCTTGGCCAAGAAAAGCCGAAGTCTATGGCAGCCCTCACGGCACTCATGAACCGCTTTTGCGCGGGAGAGGACAGTTGGCTGGCCCGTAGTAACAACACAGCCAGTGAGACAGGCCCCTCTGAGGCCAAGAATAGCACTGGCAAGCTCCGTCGCAATAGGCACAAACGCCGAAGCAATGATAACAACACAGATGACACCACAGTCAACGCCGGATTCAGAGGCTCCAAGTCTAGCCAACGGAAGAAGCCCTACAAAAGAAACAATGAAGGACCTTCCAGCCTAGACCGCATACTCGACCGTCCGTGCCAAATACACGGCACCCCTGATAAGCAAGCCAATCATACCAACAGGGATTGTTGGGTTTTCAAGCAGGCTGGCAAGTTAAATGCCAAAAACAAATAAAAGGGATCACAAAGTGAGGACAAGGACGGAGAGCCCCGACAGCCGAACACTGGAGGGCAGAAGAAATTTCCCCCTCAAGTCAAAACGGTGAACATGATATATCCCACACACATCCCCAAAAGGGAGCGTAAGCATGCACTCAGGGACGTCTATGCGGTAGAGCCAGTCACCCCAAAGTTCAATCCATGGTCATCATTCCCGATTACCTTCGATCGACAAGACCACCCAACTAGCATTCGCCACGGCGGTTCAGCCGCACTAGTCCTGGACCCAATTATTGACGGGTTTCACCTAACACGAGTCCTGATGGACGGTGGTAGCAGCCTTAACCTGCTCTATCAAGACACGGTGCGGAAGATGGGCATTGACCCCTCATGAATCAAAACAACAAAGACTACCTTCAAAGGAGTCATACCAGGCGTTGAGGCCCGCTGCACGGGCTCAATCACGCTGGAAGTGGTCTTCGCTATCCGGAAATTTCCAAAGTGAGGAGTTAATCTTCGACATTGCCCCATTCCGCAGCAGCTACCACGCACTGCTCGGACGAACGACATTTGCTAGATTCAACACCGTGCCACATTATGCTTATCTCAAGCTCAAGATGCCCGGCCCACGCGGCGTCATAACAGTCAATGGCAAGATGGAACGCTCCCTTCGAACAGAGGAGCACACCGCAGCCCTAGCAGTAGAGGTACAGAGCGGCCTTCTCAAGCAGCACCATAGTGCGGCTTCCGAGCCCCTGGACACCATCAAGAAGCTCCGAACTACACTGCAGCAGGACAACAAGGCTCGTCAAGAGGTCAACTAGCAATTTGGCCTCCATCCCAGTCCCGATGAGGTAGTGTCATTCGTACCACACGTACATAATTACGCACTCGAAATTCCATGGACGTCGACGGAGGCACAAGCTAACCCGGGATCTACAGTTTGGCTAGGGCATAAAGGGAGCACCTCTGCGATTGTTACTGCCGGGTCGTCCGGATGTGTACCTCAGACTGGGTGAAGCCGAAGGCTAGCGTTCTTAAGGGAATATTTGGTCGGTGAATTAAAGACGTTTTCGTATTCACTCCATTGTGAACCCCCAGAAGGTACAAATACTGTGATTTTTCAATCACAGTTTGGACATGCACATTAACGCATGCACACCCAGGGAAAGGAACCCTTAACGGAACTATTCTCTCTAGAAGATATTTCTAACAATCTAAATGTAAAATAATTGTCAGATCTCGGGTGCCGGCAAAACCCTCAAGGTTCGAACACTGGGGTGCGCACGAAGATCTCCCCCTACCGAATCACGCCCAAAGCCTCACCGGGATCTCTAAGCTTAGCTCGGCGAACTCGCAACACAAGACACAGAAGATTTATACTGGTTCGGGCCACCGTTGTGGTGTAATACCCTACTCCAGTGTGGTGTAGTGTATTGCCTCTTGGGCTGAGGATGAACAGTACAAGGGGAAGAATAGCCTCCTGAGGTGAGGTGTTCTTGTGCTTGGTGGGTGTGAGGATGGGTTGGATCTAGTCCAAGATGAGATGGCTGAAGCTCAGTTGCCTCCTACTGTGGTGGCTAATCCTATTTATAGAGGCCCTGGTCCTCTCCCCAAATATTGAGCGAGAAGGGAGCCAACAACGGCCAATTTGAAAGGGGACAGCTAGTACAAGCTGTCCTGACAAAAGCAGTCTTCGCCTACCAAAGGCTCTGGTGGTGACGCCGCCTTGGGCTCCATGCTGACCTCCGTCTTGCCGTCCTGCTGGTCTTGGTCTCGTTGCACCGATATGGAAACCTTTGCTTGACACATCGGTACTCCTCGCCTGTGCTTGCCTCCTTAGCACCAAAGAGGAAACAAGGACACTGCACGCGTTGGCGGCCGCCTGGTCTCGATCGTCATGGCTCACATCATGAGAACCTCGCGAGGTTTGCCTTGCCTTGATCTCTCCACCCCTCGTGAGCCAGCCTGGTGACGCCGCTCCCGAGGAGGTCTTGTGTCGTCCGCGAGGCTTGGCCCCTCGCGAGGGTCTAGAATGCTTGTCGGTGAAGATCGGCCGTATGGGCCCACTCATGAGAGCCACGCCAGTGGGCCGAGGCGTGCAAGTCTGGGCACCC